>KZ613954.1:11909-28186 GCA_002865655.1 Hyaloscypha variabilis F | reverse complement strand
GTGATTAGCCAGGGCCCCCGCCCCCCGGAAGTGTCTCTTGCAGATTGGGCATTCTAAGGTGGATTGGGTACGCTCCGTCGTACTGCCGCAGGTCTTAACGTGCTTAGCTAGTAACCCCGACTTCCGAAAGGTTCTCTTGCAAGTTGGGCATTGCTTATTGCGATTCGCAAGCTTCGGACGCCCCGAGATCTGCTTCTTATTCCATTGGATATAATGCTCCTTGAGCATTTTCTTGCTCTGCTCTTTGTACTACAAGACCCGTTAGCGATATTTCGGGTCACGCTCCCGCTCGAAAGCATCAGTTTGATGGGCATTGCGTACCAGTTCATTGGCTATATGTAACCAATCGAATCGAGCCGTTTTCTGCAAGCATGGAATCCGATGCTTTCTACATCTCCCTTCTCGGTTGGGATCAGACCGGTTTTCCGGATGCCTGAAACACTCCGAGCGACTGACGTTGCGGGCACGAAGTTCGATAACTAAGTGCCAAGGATTACAGCAGCCAGATTTCCCACCGTTGCAGAGGTGGGAGATGTTGAGTAAATGTCCACCTAAAGCAGAGTTAGGGCTTGGCATAGGTAAATGATATAAGACGACTCACGGATGGTCATGCATTCCCATTCCCATGGGGTGAGTCTCCCCGTTGCCAGTAAGAGTCGACGGAGTGTATGCGTTCCTGGCCCAAACATTTTGCCCTGCGTTATCGCAACGGGGCTCCCAGTCCTGATCCGCAGCTTCTCGTATTCAGTGAAGCACTTCATGTTGTCATCGTCAACGGAAACATCAAAACCAGCATCACGGCTCGCAATCATTTGCTCGGCGCTAGGTGCCCAGAGGCTCAGATAGTTCTTCGCCCATATCCTGTTATAATGGCGCCATGTCTTATTGAAGGCTGCCCTAGCATAGTCACCATTCGTCTTGAACATGGGGTAACCGCATACTTGTTTGCCCTCTTTATTGTACCATTTGGACTTTTGCTGGGCCTTAATGGGCTTGAGAAAATGCCGGCCAGGAAGATAACGCGTGCGCTCGTTCCAATCTTCCAGGCTGTCTTCGGAAGCGTTGGAGACGGCATCATCCGAGTCCACAGAATCTTCGCTATCGTCTTTCTCATTACGACCATTGACGGGGGCCTGCCAGTCGAAGGAGCCTATGATATTTCCATCAGCTTCATCATCGAGATCGTCGTCATTATTCAAGGCGGCGATATCTAAATTAAAGCTTGCTACGAAATTGTCTGCGTCCTCGTCCTCGTCCTCGGAGTTAGGCTCGGGCTCGTCCAGCTCTCTGGCTCTCATCCTCTCGCCATTTGAAGGATCATCTGAATCAGGGTCTGAATCCGAATCCGAGTTTGACCCGTTATCGTCTGAATAGTTGTCAGTGCCACCTTGGATAGAGTTGTCGTCGGAGTCACTATCGGAGTCATTGTCGGAATCATGATTGCCATTATTATTTTGACATGGATGGCCGTCTCCGCGCGCAGGAGAAGAATGGTTTGTTGCATCATGCATCGACGTGTCTGCATCATCTCCATCGAAGAAGTCGAGGAGGTCATTAGGGATGTCATACTCGAGAGGATCAACATCATAACCTGTCATGCCTACTTCTGATATATTGTCCTGCATGTCCTGATCTCTAAAGTCATACGCTGCCATATTTTCGGGCAGAGGTACTTCTCGATCGTCTTGTGATTCCAGAGGCGGTGCTGGTGCTTCATCGTCGTATACTCCAATGCTAGTCAGAAAATCGAGAACTTGTGGAAGCATCTCCAGTTGCCATATGGATGCATCATTTGACGCCGTTGGCACCATCCCGTTGAGGAACGCTTGAATACATTGTAGCACGCTATGTCCGCAATCCCATCCATTGCCATCTCCAAAATGTTTGATGTCTATACTGCCGGCAATGTTAAGGTCGAAAGCTGGTACAAACGTGAGCATGAATTCCCTCACACACGCAGCGGTATTTTTGACGTAGCTCGGCAGTGCATCGTAAACAGTAGCGGTATTCGTCTCCTTATTGATGCACAAGAGAACCCAGTGATTGACTCTTGGGCACAGCGGGATGAGTACCTTCTTGGCCGCTGCTAAACCACGTGGTGGACGGATGTCATCCCTGTTGCGATCCTGAGTCCATGCGTACGCCCAACTAGGTCCAACAAGTCCAATATCGAACTTTGAGGGGTCTTCGCCAGACATACCATGCCTTGTGAGCTCTAGGACAATGATAGCCCTCATCATCCTCTCGTCCAACCACAGGTCGTAAGTAACACCTGTCCAGTGTTCTCGTCCTAGTTGGGCCCTGACCTCTTGGTGGCTTGGCAGAAGGTGCTCTAGAGCTTCTCCATGTAGTATTGAATCTTGGAGATCGAGATGACGTTCTGGTCGAGGTGGTGGCTCTGACGTTGAAGCTGGCTGTGGGGTAGCTTCTTCAATAGGCTCCTCAATCGCAGCTTGCTCGGTAATTGGCTTTGAGGTAGTAGGTGGCTCTGATATTGGTTTTGAAGTGGGAGCTTGACCTGAAGTAACAAGTAGAGGAGACACAGGCAGTGTAATGGGCGTCCCCGGAGCAGGCTGAACAGCTGTTGACTTGGCTAGAGCTGTATTGACTTGGGTGTCTTGGTTGGCTCGACCTGGAGAAGGCGTGCTTGCTTGAGTGGCCGCGCTGCTTGTGGTCGTATCTGCGTCGCTGGTGCTTGGTTCAGCAGACGATGACCGGGAATTACTCAATCTCGACTTATGAGGATTGTCGATGACCACGGGGGAATTCTTCCTCTTGACTGGCAGAGCCGGCTTGACGAAAGGCTTGGGTTCAGGAGTCTTCGGAAGAGAAGGAAGGCTGAGAGGCGTCCCAGGCTGGTGATTATCCCTCATCTCTTTGCGTTTTCTCAGGATTCTAAGTTCTTGGATCCATTCTAGTCCGCGTAGTCGATCGTACTCTGGCCGTTCCGAGGGATAGATAATGGCACCTTTTCCCCCTTTCATAAGGCGGGCCTCGAATCTCGACAATCTAAGCTCATCTCCACGTTGCTTCTCAAAATCTTCAAGGCTCCGAAGATCTCTAAACTCTTGTCTATCAGCCTCTTCTTGTTCGGTGAGAGGTGTGATGGGTTGAAGGCGGTAATAGGAGGTTGCCCGTGGAAACTGCGGTGAAGGCTTGGGTGGGAGAGCGCTAGAGCTGTTAGAACACTGAAACTATGTAGTACTGGAGACCTTACTGTGTTAGTGTATCAGGTGATTGAGAGGCCGGTCGCCCTTGAGGGGGAGTCTGTGGGAGGCTAGAAGACCTGGAGCTGTCAGAACATCTGAAGTCTTTTGACACCGATGGGGCTTACTGTTGGCCAGATGGTTGATGACTTGGTCCCGATGGCAGATGCTCCAGTTGCCTGGTCAGCCTATGCCCGGCCATCGCTCCTACATGATTCACAAAGTCAATGCAGTCCAGCCTCAAGCAGGGTCGAGAGAGATCCGTGAAGCACTAGAGTCCAGTATCACGCCCTGCTAACCCTCTCCTGCACTAGAAGACCTTGTCTACGCCAATGCCATAGGAGTTTTCGCAGAGCACCAAGGTCAAAGGCTTCGGTATCATATCTCCACAGGGATTGCTATGGCACCAGAAACTTCTAGTGAAGAGACCTCGATGAGAAGAAATGGAAACGTACCCTCCATGGACTCCATCCCGAGCACGGATGCGTATCAAGAGAGTTGGAGGATGCATCTTGGAAATGCTTAGAGATCGGGGGAAGTACATCCATTCTATCATTTTGGGAAGGAGGTGTTGGGATGTGCTGGAGTGCGCATTAGGAGGGAAGGAAGCTTCCACTGCGACCCGAGGATCTCAAAGCTGTTAGTTCGATGCCTTTCAAGAGGGAGAAACCATACGCTAATCATAGGTTCGAGTCTCTGTTGCAATGTTCGGAAGCACGCAGTGGCTGCCGGAGAAGGGGTGTCAGAACCCGGTCTCATATGGAAATTCCTTCAAAGCATCGTAGCTTATTGAAGAGGGGGCAGATGAGGTCCATCATGTCGATCTTGGCGGGCACACATTGGCCCCATGTCGTCAAAAAATTGCGCAGATTCTATATTGTCTCGATTACGACCCTCCGCAATCTGCTAGATGCCATAGGGAACTTTCGTAGGAGAAAATCGAGTCTTGCAACCCACTAAACTAGGCCTTTGAGGACGGATCAGTAATAGGAATCGTTGCAGTGTTGGGTCAGATTTAGCTCAAGCCTCGCAGGCAGGCGTAGACCGAGTCTGAGGACGCTAAAAACAATATCGGGCAAATAATACTGCTCTTTGAGACCCTACGCAGTCACAGTGATTTCGAATGGCGCAAACCAGAGGTCTGAATTTCAAATTTTTGGGCGTCCAAAGAAGAAAAGAGGAGAGACACGATCGTGAGAAATAAGGTATAAGGTAATTCGCGTCATCTATAGTCACGTGCCGGCCACTGAAGACCCATATGGTGGGTAGGTACCTTACCTAGCCTCGACCCTACAGACATCGGCTCCGAACCGGCAAAGGAACAGGAGAACCACTTCCCGAGTTGCAGCTGTGAGATTTAGAAGAGAAAGAATGCTCATCTTGGTCTCCTTTGAAGTTTCGTCTCAAAGTACGGAGAAGTTTCTTCCTGACAACTAGAGCCTGCATTGTAATAGGTCGACGTGTCTCGGGGCAGTGCGGTTGCGCCGTGCGCACTGCCCCTAATAAAGGCGATAAAGCTCGATTCTACTAGGTCTTATATAACGTTATTATTACTTAATAGGGTGTTCCCTATTAGCTTAATAGGCGATAATACTATCTTATATAACCTTATTATTACTTATACTCAAAAATGAAGATATATTATATTAAGACTAAAATATATTATATTAATAATATTTAGACTAAAAACTACTCCTTTATATATTAAACTAGGAAGTTAGCTAAACTAACTATTACTAATTCGTGGAAATAACTAATTATAAGGAAAAAACTAACTTAAGGAGAGGTAGAGTAAGGATAAAACTAAATTATTATTAATAACTTTAAAATAAGAATTTAAGAATATACTTACTATTTATTATAAGCTTTTAATTAGTAAGTCAAAGTCAAAGTCAAAGTCTTAGTCTAAATCTACTATTTATAAATTAAAAAAATATATTATCTCCTTTACCTTTAGCCTTTTCTTCTCTTCCTTCCTTTAATATTTCTCTTTTACTTAATAATTCTATAATACTTACTTTTTTATAAGTTTATATACTTAATTAAAGGAGCTAACTAGTACTATTATAGGTAAAATAGTAGATAATAATATAATTATATTTATAATTAGAGTATTTAAAATATTAGAATTAGAAATATTAAGTATTAATATTATAGCACGTTATAGTAATTAAGGGATTAAAGGACTAATAGCGTAAATATGAGGATCTAAAGCTAAAGAACTAAGAGGAGAGGAGGGAAGCTCCCTTTAAGTAGACTCTTAATAAACCCTAAATCCCTATAGGAATTTAGGGTACTCTAGTTAGTCGGCTACTACGTTATATAAAGTAAGGGCGTAAGACCTCTTAGACTATAATACTACCCCCCCCTTTCTAAGAAACGAGCTCTCGCGAGTATATAATCTATCCTTCTAAAATCTTAGCTTTATTACCTTTTCGTAGTTATAAAATCCATTTTCGTAGCTGTGGAATCACGTGAGTCTAGAGCCGTCTCTAAACGTAAGAGCTATCACGTGTACTACTCCTAAAGTGGATTCTACTAGTTCTTAGTCCTAATTAGGAAATAAAGGTTACTTAGGTAGTAATAGAATCTAAATTATTCTTTATACTTATTAGGGCCTCCCTAATTAAGTAGAATATCTTAATATTAACGTAGCCTTTAGTAGTTAACCCTATAACGCGCTAATAAAGTAATTATTATTATTAAACTCATATATATTATTACTTTCCTCTTATCTCTCTAGCTAGTCTACTAATCTCTTTAGTAGTCTAGTAGCCTTTAGATTAGCTATATAGAAAGCTTAAACCTTATAGAGGTAATATTAAATATCTTTTATATAATATTACTAATTATTGAGATTATAGCTCTTCTAATAGATTTAATATTAGAGTTTACTATAATATAGTTAGCTAGCTATAATTTCGTTAACTTCCTATTTATTAATACTATTAACTACTATTATAAGAGGATCTAAATCCACGAATTATCCTAGAAGAGGGTTAGCTATTACCTTATAAATCCGTTCTAGTAGAATTATAAGGTAGACCTTAATATAAGGGGGAAAATTAATTAAATATAAGTATCTCTTCTTTTCTAAGACTTTATAAGGTCCTATTATTATATATACTAGTTTCCTACTAAGGTATTTAATTTTTTATAATTTTATCTTAATATAAACTATATTACTAACCTCTTAATTTACTTCCCTTTAGTATTTATTCGCCTACTAGTAGTATTATTCCTACGTCTCTAATATATTCTTCCTTACCCTTATTTATATATCTTCTAATCGTTTAATATATTACTTTACTTATTCTATACTAAGCTTATCTTTTAGCGTTACTAGTTTATATAAGTTATTAGGTCTATCCTAGTTAAAGGAAGTATAAGGATTATAACCGCGTTTAATTTTAAATAATAAGAAACTTATAGCCTCTAATAGTAGTATTACTTAAGTAAAGTTAATTATAAGTAATATTTATAGCTAGTTATCTTAGTAATAATTAACGAATAGCTAGAGGTATTAGTTAATATATTAATTTATAATTTTAATCTATTTATTTATTTATAAATAGTCTATTATAGATATTTTTAATTATATACCTAATATCCTATAAAACTTATTCTAGAACGCCGAAACTAGTCGTGGATTTTAGTCTAAAATAATTATATCTAGAGGACTATAGTGCTTATATACGTGTTTAATAAATAATCTCACTATTCCTTCTACTCTTATATCCTTATTATAAGGAATCGAAACTAGTTTCTTACTTAAGTAGTAGATAAATACTATAATTATATTATATCTACCTACGCTTATAGGGAACTCCTTCTATTCTATTAAGATATACTACTAAGGACGCTAAGGAACTAATAGAGGTTATAATAGCCTTAGTATTTTATCCCTTAAGAGAGTCGTCCTCTAGTATATTCTATAATTTTATATATAGTACTTTATATCCTTATCTATACTTAGCTATTAATATTAATTAGTAAATAGCTTTTTTATTTTTATATAGCCTAGATATACTATTAAAGGTTAATAGTATATCTCCTTTAATAGTTCTATATAAATTATTCCTTCCCCTAAAATAACTACTTATCTATAATATAAGAGTAATTTATCTTAAAGTTTAAATAGACCTTCTCTTAAATCTACCTCCTCTTACTAATTAATTAGTAATTCGTTATTTTAATTACTTATTAGGACTTAGTTAATAATATATAGAGATTTAATATTTATAAGTACTATTATAAAGCTAGTAATTTTAAGGTCTTCTAAGATTTAAGGGTTAAGGTAGTTTAAAGATAAGAGTACTTAATCGCGAGTTATTTTCGTAGAATCCTACTATTCGCGCACCTTATAAGGCTATCTTATTAATATATTAGCTTTCTCGTTTTACTTACCTAATTAATAGTTAATCTAAAAATTAAAGTAGACAAGTATTTCTAGCTAGTGGGCCTATTTAGAAGTTAAGACTCTCTTTATTATAAAGTACTCTAAGGCCTTATAATCTATTAAGATATATATCTTTATAGCTAAGCCCTTAAGTTTAGGTCTCTATTACTCTAATACTCTTATAATAGCTAGTATTTCCTTATTATAAATCTTATAATTAACCTTAGTAGGAAGTATTATTTTTAAGAAATATACGACTAAATATATTTTACTATCTAGGCCTTTTTATAAGAATACTCCTATTATAACCTTATTTAAAGTATTTATTTCTACTAAAGTCTCTACTTTACTATTATAATATATTAATATTAAGGAGCTAGTTAATATATACTTTAGTAAGTTAAACGCGTCTTAATAGTTCTAATCTTAGCAAAAAGGAATATAGTCCTTTATAAGCTATATTAAGGGTCTAGTAAGCTAATTATAGTTATAAATAAATCTATAATAAAAGTTATAAAATCCTAGGAATAACTATACTCCTTTTACTATATCTAGTTCCTATTAGTCTTTTATAACTCGAACTTTATTAAGGTTAACTAAGATATTATTAGTACTAATTATAAAGCCTAAGTATTTAGTCTTCTTAATACTAAACTTATACTTCTTAATATTTACCTATAAGCCTACTTCGTAAAGATAATCTAATACCTTTTTTATATATACCTTATACTCGAGCTTATTATCTAAGTAGATAAGAATATTATTAAGGTATATAATATAAAAGATATTAAAGTAATTAAATAGGTAATTATTAATATAATACTAAAATATTATAAGGCTATTTATTAAACTAAATAGGAGAACCTTATATTTATAAGAGCTATATCTTATATAAAAGGTTATAAGATCTTCTAAAGTAGGGTCTATTTAAATTTAATAAAATATTTATCTAATATTTAGCTTTATATAAATCTTCGCCCTCCCTAGTCGTGCTAAGGTCTTATTAATTAGGGGTAGTAGGTATTAATCCTTCTTAGTAATTATATTTAGCTTATAAAAGTTAATATAAAAGTATAAAGATCTATTAGCCTTTCTAATAAATAAAACTAGGAATATAAAAGGAGCTTAGCTATAATTAATAAATCCCTTCTAGAGGTTATTAAGTAAGTACTTCCTTATTACTTCTAGCTCTAGTAGTAATTATTTATATAATATTAAGTATCTTAAGTTATTCTTTACCTCGAGTTCGATTTTATAGTTATTAAGTCTATAAGGAGGGAGTTTATTAAATACCTATTTAGAGAAGAGGTCTTTATATAACTCGAAAAATATAATAGGGAATAAGTATTTTAGTATTTTATCTTATATTTCCCCTTCTTCTTTATTAACTTATTTAGCTATGCCTTATTCCCTTTTATTATTAATAACCTTATTAAGCTTATATATTATAACTAAAAATACTTTATTCTTTATATTCTTAAGGTTCTTCTATATTATAATAGTCTTAATTAAATAGATATTAATAGTTTCCTTAACTTCTATATTATATACTTCTACTTTATATCTCTACTTTATTATATTTTCTTATAAAATATCCTAATCTATTTATATAATTAGAGTAGGAATATATTATTTTATTATATTTTAACTATATAGTTCTTAGTCTATTTTTCTTAAAATCTCGCGTTCTTATATTAAACTCGTCTATACCTCTAGTTATAACTCTTTTCTCACGCGTTTATATAATAGAATATAGTATAGGGGAGGGCTTAGTAGAGGGGTCTATAAAGGAGTATCTAGAGCGTTTAGTAGTAGCTACTAAGTAGTTTTAGTATTATCTTCTTTACTATTACTATCTTCTTCTAGCTCGTCTTCTACTATTATCTTAGGCCTTAACGCCCTACTAGCTACGCGGCGTTAATCCTTGAGTTAAAACTTTATATCTTAGTCGAAAATATTATCCTAATAAGTAGGATTAGTAACTACTAGGAGGAGGCGATCTATATAAGTAATAATCTCCCTCGAAAGTAGAAGTTCCTTCTTTTATTATACTAGTTAAATAAGTTAATTCCCTCTAATATTAATCTATATATTATAAGTCTAAAACTATTTATAGCCTAAGATTATCTTATACTTACCTCCTAAATTAGTAATTAATATAAGTATATTAAAAACCTAATACTTATTAGCTTATAAGTTAAGGAGTAATACCTTTATTATAGGTTTTCCTACTACTCTATTATATCCTTAGACTAAGTAAGGGTAGTCTAGTCTTTAGGGTTTAATATATAAGAAGTAGTAGATTCTTTAAGTAAATTACTTATTAATAAAAATAAAACTATTTACTCTAGAGTTACCTAATATATTTATATTTACTCTATATCTATTTTTTAATAATATATATAAAACTATAAATTAATTACTACCTATTAGCTAACTTAGATTAATAAGTATAATATTAATCCTAAAATCCCTTAAGGAGGAGGCTTTCCTTAAGGGTACTAGTTTTCTAAATCTAAATTACTCTTATTATTACTAGACTACTCTATATTATTAATACTTATAGCTTTATTTAAGCAATTCTTATACCTATAACTAGGCTTTCTATACTTTAGATAGAGTCTATTATAGCTATACTAATCTATAATAAGATTTAAATAAGTAGGTTAGATTTTACTTATAATAAGGTTAATAGTTATTTTATTAGTATTAATTAGTTAAATAGTAATAGTAAGGCTATCTTTAGAGAAAGGCTTCTTAGTAAGTAATATATCCTTTAAAGAAGAGACTAGTATAATACTAGTTATAGAGGTTCTAGCCTAGAAATAAGCCTAATAATCTACTATAATATAATTAGCCTAAAGCTAATTATCTTAGAATATTAACTCCTTATATAAAGCGTCTAATATATTAAAGGTAATAAGTCGTAGTCTAATAGCCTTATTAAGATTAGTTAAGAGCTTCTTTATTAAATTAGCCTTAAGTTTAGAATCTAGGATTTAGGCCTTTCTTACTAAGTATAAGAAAGTAATATAGAACTCTATATAGGCTTAACTATTCTTTATCTTTAGCTTATAGTAAGCGTCCCTTACATCCTCTTTCTCAAATAGGTTAAGATAAATATTATTAAGATACTTAAATATTTAATTAATAATAATAAATTTATTAATAGAGTCGTCTTTATAATATAGTTATAAATAGGTTTAGGCGTCTCTAGAGGTACGTCTAAAGAAGTAAATAAGCTTATAGACCTTACTATTAAAGTAATTACTATTAACTAAAAATTTACTATTTATTTAAAGCTTCTAGAAGGAGTATTTAATATTACCTATTCTAGAAAAATTTTTAGGATTAGGTTACTTAATAGATTTAGGGTATCTAATATTAATAACGCCTTTACTTTAAACTAAGGGAGTTAAGTATTTAATAATACTTATTTACTTCTTATTCTTATTAGTAAGATTAACTAGTTCCCCTAATATTATAAATAAGCCTTCCTAAATCTTATTAACTACTTAATACTAGATAGTAAGTATTCTTATAGCTTCTTATAAAACCTTTAGCTAAAATTTTATATCCTTTATATCTAGAAACTCCTTAATAATATCCTTAGTTTCTTCTAGCTATAGGAACTAGTTAAGGGAGGAAGTATTAGTATCTTTACTAGCTTTAGGAATAAATTATTATAATAAGGTTAATTAACGTTTAGCTTAAGCCCTCATAGCCTCTCTCTTATAGTAGGATTATAGTATTATCTTAGTTTATAAATATTCGCGATTTTATTTATTTTATTTATTTTATTATTTTCTTTCTTTTATTTATTTCTTTTATTTCTTAGGATATTCTATAGCCTTCCTAAGTAATAAGGAGAGCTTTAGATAATATTATAGCGCGTTATAGTAATTAAGGGATTAAAGGACTAATAGCGTAAATACGAGGATCTAAAGCTAAAGAACTAAGAGGAGAGAAGGGAAGCTCCCTTTAAGTAGACTCTTAGTAAACCCTAAATCCCTATAAGAATTTAGGGTACTCTAGTTAGTTAACTACCACGTTACGTAAAGTAAGGGCGTAAGACCTCTTAGGCTATAACATCTTAGGGATAAGAGTCTAGGAGGGGGGTTAATATAATAAGTAGGACTTAGGATCACGTGAAAGTATAGTCTAAGCATATTAAGCTATTTTAGGATAGTGCCTACGTAGTCCCTACGTTACGCTAGAAGATATAAGATATATCTTATAAGCCCTTAAGAAGGGTATTAATTAGTTTAAATACTAAAATTAAGTATTAAGAGTAAAAGACTCTATTATATTAGATATACTTCTTTAGCTTTACTTAAAGCTTATATAATATACTACTATTAAGCCTTATATTAAGATATATAATAATTACTTAAGCCTCCTCTTAATCTAATAACTTAGACTTATTCTACTTATATTAGAAGTTATAAAACTCTTTATACTTTATCTCTAGCCCTATTTTCTAAAGGATACTTAATAATGCCTTAAAACTAATAATTCCTTAATAAGTTTTTATAATATACTTTATTTTAAGATAATTAAGTTAATAGTAATAGTGTAACAACGAGGGTCACGTGTATAGTTAAACCGAGCTTAGCCCCTTTACTCGCTTAGGCTAGGGGTTAGACTAAATATAGAGGGTAATCTTATAGGGACTTAAATAAGAGCTTATAGAAATCCCTTTTACTTTCTTCTTTATCTTTAGATTCTCCTTTATAGTAAGCCTATAAGTTAATCCTTTTAGTCTATTAAACGCACTCTTATATACCCCTTTACTAGCTTATAATCACTTATACTATTATAAATAATAGGGAGGAAGTAAGAAGGGATTAATAATAAGGAGATAATTATATATAAGATAAATCCTATAATAAAAAATCTACTAATCTCCTTATCTCTTTTACTTATTAATATAAAAGTAAATAAGATAACTTATACCTTAAATAAATATACTTATTTATTATTAATTAACCTCCTTTAACTTTTAGCTATTCTTTATATCTCTCTTATAAAAGAGATAGTCCTATTAAATCTTTATTAGTATTTTAGTCTTAATAATAAAAGTAAGGCCTTATATAAAGGCCTAGTCTTATAGATATTAAAAAGCTATATTAGAATTAAAGATAATAATTATACTAAAAGGTTATATATAATATATAATTAGAATAGCTTTAGTTATAAAAGTAATCTATTTAGCTAGTTAAGGGTATATAGTAGTTATTTTTAGTATAGTTTAAGTTAAGGATAAAGAATAAGTAAGATTAAGCTCTTTAAATAAAATATAATTATAAGTTTTTTTTTTAGTATAAACTATATAGAATTAAATAACAACTAGTATTTATAGTAGATAACTAGCTCTCTTTAATTCTTCCTCTATTATTAAATAAATTTTACTACTAATTTACTCTAAATAGTAGTATTTAGCCCTCTACTAATTACTTTATATTAGACTAATATACTACTAACTTAAATACTACTAAAATTACTATAAAACTAAGTCAAGTTAGTATATTAGTACTATAGGGTGACTATTAAGGCGCTAAGATAAACCTTACTACCTAGTATATCTTTAGAATATAAGGTAGTGTATATAGTATAACTATATTACCTTAAGATATATTATAATAAGTAAAATAGAGTCTTAATTTTAATCTAAAGATAAGAAGAGAAGAGAGGCTTTCTTATATAATATATAGTAGTTCTAGTTAGTGCGGCTAGTGCGGTTTTAGGGGCAACGTGTATAGGTAATAGGGCCTTCACTTAAGAGGTAATACCTAGGGGCGATGTCTAGGGGCGATGCACGTGATTTCAAATTAACACTTCCTAGGTAGGCGCAATCGAAATATCGAGCGGGGAGTAATCCGAGTATGAATACGCAGTCATTATTGGGAAGGTCGTATTGCGCTTTCAGTATTATTCTAATATGAGCTAGCTCGTAATAGGTATGTTTAGTAAAGCTCCGAACAGACACTTCTCTACATTCGCCCTAACACCGCTGCTGTAGCGACTCGCGAGAAGTATTGTTCCCATCTCACTTAAAACAAGTCCTTGGTCTTTCTATTGCGAGAGGATTGCCTTCAGCTGAAAAGCAATCTTGAGCAATAGGAAACACGCTGCGGCCTCGTGCTGATGTTTGAGAGTCAAGAACAATCTAGTCACAATCGAGAAGTGTATGAAAGCTCGCCGACTTCATAGTAAGACCACAGAGGATGGATGCTTACACAACTCTCTACATTTGAACAGCGGCGAGCAAGTCCACAAAGATCTACTACGCGCCGTAATCCAAGTCACTACTTATGTCAAAGAACCCGAATATGGTCGAACCTCGCCAACTGCTTGCGGACGGCACTCTAAGTACAACATTTAGCCCGGACTTCCAAGCACTCATCGACCACTTCTTGGTCACGCTTAAGGCTGGCATCATCTTCTTCCCGGTTATTCCACCAGACTCTGGCTGTGATATAAGCTACTAGCCAGGAGATCACTTATAGTGAAAAAGCAAGCTCGAGCAAGGGAATATGCGCGGTGGCAGCCTACTGACGAGAGACAAGAACAACGCAATTGTAGTCGCTCTTACTGGAACAGAGGGGTGCTTTACTTGCAATGACTGTGGCGCGACCAAGAAAAACGACGTTTTCTGTGTTACTTGGCACGTTGTAAAACTGCCGATACACCAATGGTAGTTGCAAAGATCCGAGGAACAAAAATGGATAACATAAGAAATGTAACGATAGGAGGCCGTACGTAGCTTGCTGCATTATAATTTCATTGGAAGCTGTTGGTATAACTAGGAACAGGGGGACTTTGCGATTCGATGGAATTAAGAAAAGTTCTACAGCACTCATCTGGGTTCTCCAGGGAGACGTCTTTGAGATTCGCAATTCTGTTTGTACTCGTGCCCAAATGGTCATGGTTATGTACAGAAAGCTTTGACAGTTCACGGCTTCCAGAAATTACTGAACAAAGCTGAGAACGCGAAGATTTAGCCCATCTCATCTCTGGGGAAATTTACATTCATTTAGGCGACTTCCTGAACAGCTAAAAATACAGCCTGTTTTCCCTGTTTCGCTGGTCCACCTCCTTCCTCTTCCATCATCAAACTCAAGACGAGGTCCACTCCAACCTGATTCTTCTTCGCTGATCCAGTATTTGACTACAGTACGAGTGCACCTCAACCAATCACCTGTAAGTGGATTACTGTGAATTTCAGCTCTCCAGTTTATGGATTCGCTATTAATCTTCTGGCTTTCTCGGTAATAGGATCAAACTAACTTTGAGAATCAGGCCATAAGATTCCATAACCTACCCGCGATATGGCTACAGCGCCCGTTAGGAAATTCAATTTGGATGATACGGTTCTCATCGAGACTATCCAAAGCTACTCCTCCCTCGGTATGGCTCAAAAGCAACTTCTCAATGCATGTCAACAGCTCCGTGAACAGATAAATGCCCAACAACTACGGGTTGATGAGGCAGGACAGTTTACAGAGACGCTTGTGAAGATGGATGCTGCGGTTGAATCCTATTTCTCATGCCAGCCCTGTGGAAATTCCGTGTCTGTCGAGCAAGAGCTGAATGTCATCCGCCAACTGGGTTTCTAGTATCTGCCTTGGCGCTCTCGCAGATGATCATTGGCGGGATACTGCAGTGAAACTGGACTCGATTTATTGGAGAGTGAGATTTCGCCAAGAAAGTCTGGTGCCCATTTAATCCTTAGTAAACTGGGAAGGTAATTCAATTTTTCGCTTGAGCACCATACGACCTGCTTACAGACATGCTCTGGCTTGGTCCTACCTAAATCCCTATCAAGCCTGATTTCTTTACTCAAAGTAGCCTTTGGCAGAGTTTCAGTGATTTGGAAAGACAAATTTCATCAATGTTATTGGCATTGGCGTCAAGAAGAAGCATTTTGCATGGATCAAAGGGCAGCGTTGCCATGGCAAGATCCTGGCGCTGCACTTCCGAACAATCACAGAAGACATCCCCACAGGAGGCCATAAAGCTTGATTACTACAACAGTTCTCATACAGTCACGGATCCCATCCCATCCAGCCAGGTCCGCACCTCCAATAATGGGAGCTATGCCTGGCCAATGGTTCCCGATCCTGGTCGCTGACCTGTAGCCTCCACGTTGATCCTTTGCACATCACACGCTACCGATTGACGAAGCCAAGACTATCAGTGATATTATCGCAGAACTTTTGCCTCATCGGATCTTCTTTACATAAAGCGTTCAGATTTTGTTTTTCCTGCATAGCTCTCTCCCTCTTCCTCTCTTCCTCTTCCTCCCCCCTCTTGGCTCCCTCTCTGAAGGATGCTCCATGAACTCGACTGCATCGCTTTCAATTGATCGATACAAGGCACGGGTGAGGATCGAGTCAACTCAAGGCCAAGGAACCTCTCGCTCTTGGGGGACCAGTTTTTCGCGCGCTGATGGGAGAGATGTATTGCGAAGAAGATGCCAGAGCACTTCAAATACACAGTGCTGCCCGAGGAAGCTACAAGCAGCACGTACGAAGAAATGGGCTATGGAGTGGAACCAGAGAGCCACGGGGAATACAATGATTGGGAGCCAGGAAGTCCAAGGATTCGAAAAACACCGGCTATGCCAAGGAGTCCAATGATTGGGAGCCAGGAAGTCCAAGGATTCGAAA
>KZ613954.1:0-10789 GCA_002865655.1 Hyaloscypha variabilis F | reverse complement strand
AGGATCCAGAGATAGAAGATAATGGCCAAAGATGTAGATGGTCCCGGAAACGGAAGACTCGATGGCAGGATCCAGAGATAGAAGATAATGGCCAAGGATGTAGAGGGTCCCGGAAAGGGCAGGTGATGGCCAAAGAGTAAGAAACCGATAAAATAGATCCTAAAGGGCTGGAAAGGTTCCAGACATGGAAGGTGTGACGGTCCTAGAGCGAGCCTCACGTGACCCATCGCATCCGTATCTCCTCCCCTATTACCCTTAAAGTACTAAGTATAATTATCATAACAAGTATAGAACTATTTCCAGTAGTTTATTAATTAAAGAGTAAGAAGTAGTAAGAATCGTAAATTTTAAGTAGCAAACGCTTCTAATTGGTGGATGCTAGGCGACGTCACGTGAGACCAGACTTTGTCCTTACCTACCTACCTTACTTGCACTTTCGTCACTCCCACGCCTCTACGATTTCACCACTACACACTTGCTTCCTCCTTCGCGAAGCCACTCCTCCACACACCATATCCTCCCCTGCAAGCTGTCATTGTCAAGGTACGTTACTCTAGGGCAATTGCATTTAGCAGCACCTCACATGCCGCAGATGTCATCAGCTAGTCGCGACACCAATGGTGCTTTCACCAGGCGCCCGACCCAGGCCGAGCTTCAATCGGAATCTGATTACAAGCATGCATGCCGGTGGTTCGAAGAAGAGGAAGCTCGCAAGAGTGCGGCCTTCACGAAGGAGATGTCCGATCTACTCACAAAGCAAAAGACGACCCTTCCGGCGGAGATCGAACGTCTCACGACGGAGGACCAGGAGCTATTCAACGAATTACTCGCCCCAGAGTCTTTCATCCATGAAATTGCTTGCATGGAACTTGCCTTGAAGACGCGAGAGATTGCCGAGTTGGCAGCTGATGCAGTAAGCTTCACTTTTCCCTGATGAGCGTAAGACACTGATAGAATAACACAGAAGGCTATCGCTGAGCTCTACGTGAAGAAGGCTCGGGAACTCCAGGATGCTGCGGATAAGTTGGACAATGCGAAGGCGGTCGTCGACTATGCTATCGAGGTCTTGATCAATGAACCGTTGACTGACAAGAAGGGGATCAAGGGCGATGACAATTTGGAGGAAGTGACAGCGCGATTGGAACAGGATACCGACTTTATTTCACTTCGTCAGATGCTGGAACAGGCGCGAAATACGATCGAAACCCGAGTCAACCAACCTTCTTCTTGAAGTTATCAGGACTCAAGTACGTCGTGCTATCGGGTGTTTCTTCGTCGCCCCTCTAACGTGTTCACCTAGGAGGTCTTAGTCGTAAACTATGCAGTCATTAGTGTGGCGGTCATTATGATGGCTGGGAGGTTGTTCATGAGAGCACTGGCGTTCGCGTTTTCTTCTGGGCACCGGGAGAGGAGATCAGGACCAAATACTGAGCCTGCGTAGAGCATGCTTGAAGTAATTGATCCTATTGCGGCTTCGTCTCATGGCACTGCCAATGGTTCTAAACAGCGATGCGGCAGGCCAATACATAACCTTTCAGATGCCTCGAAGTTACTCGTAAGTAATGTTCACGCAGTATTGTGACTATCTTCAGAATATTCTGAGCGTCTTGTCCGTGCAGTCAACAAGACCTGTCGCTAAAGAAATCGATGCCTCTAAATGTACTCCCTTCCAGCTACTGTTTCAATCTCATGTCAAAATTATAACTTCACAACATAGTCAAAGGTGATTCTAAGTGTACTCCATTTGATGTCGGTGCTTTCAAGGAGTCTATACGAGCAAGTACCACATTCATCACCGTATCAACCGCTTCCCCATCAACACAACCATTGCTCTCAGGCTCGATTCCGCAGCATGTATCACTTTCCCTTCGTATGATTTGACTCTTGGCGTCGCTGCAGGATATCCCGAACAGCATAGCCTGTGATTAGCTCTGCCAATGCATTCAAGCTTCCGCTTCCCTCTTTTCTGCAACCTCTCTCCAATTTGTCGACACATTTCCATAACCAGCGCCGTTGTCTCAGCTTAGAGTGGATCTCTCTTTCTTTTTTTTCGAGTTCCTCAACTGCACGCCGTGCCTCATCCAATCTTGCTCCTCTCATGGCTTCATTATCATCGAAATTAGATTCCTTGGTCTTGAGTTCATGCATGAGCTTATTGAACCTGTCAGATAGACGCCAGATGCAGATGGGGTATCAACTCTTACCTCGGACAGGTTGACAGATGGCTCTGGTGATAGCTTTCTCGTTCCCGCAGGTATGATTGGATGAGCCGCTGGCTTCGTAGCTCCAGCTACTGCCGCCAGTTTGAGTGCGTGGACGTTCTCTCCATCGGAGTCTGAGTCTATGAGCCTGGAGTTAGATACGGCTGAGCAGGTAGAGCTTGAAGATCATACCAGAGATAAAAGAGGAGTGGCTTCGTTTTGCCATCGTGCCTCATTCCATGAACACAAACACAATTCTTGCCTGGGTTCTAGGTGTGTTTTTGTTGACGAAGGAGATTTGGTAGCGGATGGAAAGTGGAAATGGCCAATTTAAGTACAGTAGTAGAATGACTCACACAGCTTCGCTAAAAGAATCTTAGATTTTTGCTCTGTCATTCAAGTGAATTCAGAAATCATTTAAGGTTTAGAGCTGTTTCTCGCATCTTCCCTTGGTCTTCCGACCATGTTTTTATCAGAACCTCATCTTCGACCAGAACCCTCCCTCTCCATAAACGGCTCTATCACAGGCAAGATGAAGAGAGAAGAGTCCTCCGAGTCGGACTCGTCAAGTATGGCTCTACCTCCGTCTGACTTCTTTGTTATTGATGAGAATGACAGGGCCAACATCCCCACAGAGAGCGCCTTATGCAACTCCATCGCAGTCAAGTCAAGTAGCATCGAGTACTCCATACGAAGGTAATAATCCATCATATCTGGACTAATGATCGGAGTATACTCATCCGATGGGCTTTCTAGATAAGCCTCGAGATCCTATGCCAGCTACAATCGCCAAATCTACTGGCGCTGGACGTCCACTATCCCGTGCCGATGCCAAAGTGAAGAAGGAAGAGGATGCGAAGAGGGCAGAGGCAGAGGCTGAAGCCAAGGCTACAGCCCATCTTGATAATATGATTCCTTATGCAAAACGCCTTCTCGATACGATTAGTGAGTTCAATGATTCATGCGGCTCCCTCAAGAAAAACATCACCAAAGCCTGCATCAGTATAGACGGAGAGCTTGCGACCCAATTCGATGAGCTCACCGAACCACTGCCTGTCTCCGAAATATTTGATCATATCGATCAAGGGAAAGGTTCCTACGAGATGGAGAAGCTGTCAAGAGCTGTTCATGCTCGAGCTTCCTACGAGATCCTTTGCTACCTTGAAAAGGCACGCCCGGTACTTATTAAGGCCTCGGTACAAGCCGCCAGATGGGTCAGACTGAACAGGTTCTGCTCATTTCCAAATATTCGTGACCATTTTGAGGGCGAATTGAGGATGTTGGACCTCCGTCAGCTCCAGAAGGAGTGTGTGGATATTGTGGACTGTATCAAAACCGCCATCTCCATGGCTATGCATCCATTCCAAAGCCAAGGCTGGATGCGAATCGCCTCTGCATGTCATGGTCCAGAGCCGAATATAGATGACTTGTCAAATTTGTTCAAGCAGACTCTGGATCTGAAGTCTTGGAAGGTAAATTCTCGGAACGTAATTAACAAAAAGATTCAATCCGGGTACGCTATGGCTTTGGCTGTGCTCGTTCCAAAACTGGAAGCATGGATCAAGGAATTGGCGCGGATTTCGGACGTGCTCCATGGCATCAAGGATCTGTTACTTGCGACGAATTCTGGAAATACAACAAAGTCCTCAGTCGATTCTGTATTCCCGGGTAAGTGTTATTCCCGATCTTTGCTTATCGAGCTGACAATATAAGCCACAGCTGTTCGCAATCGAATGGCGGGCGAGAGCCTTCCTCAGTCAAACCCTCTTCGATCGTCATCTCAGTTCGATGTAGAGACCCCCAACCTCAAGAGAACTTTGACAAGCAGTGGTGATATTACTGGTTATGGAGACACCCACAGTGGATCAGAACATCGGGGCCTCATTGCTGAACCAGTCATGACGCATATAATCAAGCGCTCGATCAGTCCCTCGCTATCATGTAAGCCCTTTTCCTAAAAAATTTTTTTTGGCTTCACTGCTAACACTACAAGCTACAACCGGTTTAATCGATGCCAAAGATTCTCAACAACCATCAAAGCGTCTCAAGTCCTCATCACTAGTCAACACACAGGCATCTAGACAGGCAATGGCCTTGACAACCATCGAAGATGGTCCTCATCTTGAAGCAGGGCTTGAACAGCGTATTGGCGAACCGGACACCGGTAAAACACCAAGAGATGGGAACAAAGGTCACAAGTCACCAAGCCAAGAACTTAAAGAACTACTAGAAACCTTCAAGAAAGTGTGATGAAAGTGTTGCGTCTCTGCATTCTCTTCACCCCTATTCCGATCTGAGGCCCTGCTCAACGAAATAGACTTTGGTGATTTCAGTACATGGGAGAGGATGGAGGGGGAGTTGAAGTTCTCGAGGCTGTACATAGTGATGATTGTCGGCTTCGACATCGGCTTTTCCGCATGGGATGGGGATGAAATAGGGAAATGGCTGGGAGAGAATACCTAGCCAATCTCAGATTCATCGCGTATTGAAAACTAAACTTCATCCCTTATTTCACACACTGTATGGTATCGGTATCATGCACTATTGTGCCAATGCTGTTTCTTTAGCTCACACCATGTGCACACTCGCCACATTAAGCCTACATAATCTGTCATCAAAGCAAAATACGCAGCTGCTGTCACATATTTATGAATAGGTAATGTATCATTGCACTGAATCTGTTTCGCATTGGTTCTATAAAAGGACATGAGCTGCTGATCAACATCAGCTCGCACCCTCGTTCTCCTCTGGCCTCCAATGTCAGATCTACAAAGAATCACCAGGACGTACCGTCTATAACCTCAGCCTCAGTTTCAATATTGATATTGAAGAGCTGTATCCAGCTGCGTTAGCAAACACAGTTCATTGTTCCAGCTACCAGGATTTTCCTTACCTCTTTCAAGAATCGGCCTTTGCTCCATGTCATCATCTCCCCAATTTTTGCTAGGATGTGCTGGCAGTACTTGTAATCACGATCTGTCACTTCTCCCTTCTTGATCGTGCGCAGATCGGAAAGCGAGTATCCTTTGGTAACCTTGCTCTCTTGTCTCTCGAGTGTACGATCATCCATCGAATTCCTTGCTAGCAGATGGTAAACGAATACCTCATGCTTTTGGCCCTTCCGCCATGCTCTTCCTATCACTTGTGCCTCCGTCGCGTATGCCCATTCCGGAATACACAATATGACTCGATTTGCCCGAACGAAATTTAAGCCCACGCCTCCAGCCTTCGATGAAAGTAACAGCACTCTCTCACCACCAGTTCCCTTCTCGAAAAGCATCCTGGCAGCCGTCCTCTCCGCCTCTGACATACTTCCGTCGAATCTCAAGAACGTAATCTTCCGACGGCGCAATCCTGCAGCAACAATGTCCAGAGCTGCAAGACAATAACACGCCACGATGAAACAGTTCTTCTTATCTGCTTGCAGATCAGCCTCGATCTTATCCACAATCCATACGCTCTTGGTTGATCTCCATCTGGACTCATCGGCAGCAAGCCAGTTGACGAAACGCTCTCGTTGAGCTTTGTGGCCGGTACCCTCGACATCATCGAGGTCACCATCATATGCACTGCCATAATTCGCACCTGCAATTGCAGCGTGAAAAGCCGTAAGCTTTGCAGTTGTAATGCGAGACAGCAATGTGTCACGATCTTCCATCTCGTAACTTTTGTTCCACGATCTCTCAAAATCAATAGCATCGCGTAGAACTTTGCACCACTGACTTGCTGTAGAATATTGAGTTTCACGCTCGGATCTTGGTACAAATCCAGGGAGCGCATCGGCAAAACGCAAGATATTCGGATCGGTCCAGTCTCCGGTCTTCTCGTATTCTTCCAAGCCTCGAAAGAAGTCATCGACCAACATTGTGTGATTGAGGTCCTGATGAGCTGGAACATCTTTGGTGGCGTACGTGAAAGAGTCACAATTGTGGTCCAATCCAACGAAGACATTTTCCTCATGCTTTGCCGGGATATCTTGACTTAGCGGTACTCCATTGAATGACCCATCTCGCGTTCTTCGGATACTATCAACAGAGCAAGCCAATGCCAGAAGAGCAGCTCTCGTAATATCCAAGGGGCTGATCTCTCCAGGTCTGGTGACGAAATTGATTTCCATTTGATCGAATTCGCCTCTCTCCTTCCGGTTGAGAAAATGTGACTTGAACCATTCCCAACTGTCGTATGGCTTTACTCGGAGGGTTCTCAGAAAACTGAAGAAATCGCTATACTCGTTGGTTAATGGCGTCCCAGTCAAAATTCGACGACTTAGCGCATCTAGCATATAGCATGCTCTTGAACACGATGTCCTGAAGTTTCTGAATTGTTGCGATTCATCGAAAACTATCCGGGCCCACTTTATGAGATACAGAGTGATGTCAGGACGTTTGTGCAACACAGAAACCGTCCTGGGATATTTATCCGTTCCAACACGCATAGTAGTTGGATAGGGATACGGATTAGCTTTTCTATACTTTGCACCTTTCCAGTAGGTCTCCATGGCTTGCCATTGCCTCTGAAGTCGATCGTATGTAACGAACACGATGTCGTGGGATTGGAGCTCTTCAGCCGTTTGGGTACCATCGTATTCGATAACAGTTGGACTTGGGCTCTGGAACTTGACCAATTCTTCTCTCCAATTGGCAAAGAGAGACTTTGGGAGCACAAATAGTTGCGTGCCAATGATAGGATTGTTCTCCATGGCTGCTATAATCTGTGCAGTCTTTCCCAACCCCATAGCATCAAGCAACATCGTGCCACCTTTAGTCGTTCCGCGCAGGCCATTCTCGTTCGCGATCAGCATGCAGACTCCGTCTTTTTGGTACTCTGCCAGGCCTGCCCACTCCATTCCCATTGCCGCGTGCATTCGTACGGGCTTCAGGTTGGCGTCATAGAACGGGGAGGGCATATCTACTGGCTGTTTCCACTGTTTGATCGCCTTCTTGAAGTGTTTCCACGCAAGGGATTCTTCGTCCTCGTGTTTATAATTCAGGTCCTGGCCAATTCGTGGTTCGCTATCGTCAAATTCTCCGACGTCAATTTCTGCAGAGAGGGAATCTAACACGTTCTTCGAGCTTTCAGGATAGCGTTCACGATCTGCGAAATGGTTCGCCAACCATCCCACTGGCGCAATATTGCCGAACAGTGTTTTGAGCTCATCCCATGGAGAGGTCTGAGAAACGGAAAGATGCTCCAAAGCAATGATCGCTAGGCTTTGTTTGTAGGTCGCATTGGCCCAGACGTCCTGGAATACTGCAAGTTCTCCTGTTCAAGATTAGCATAGCCCATCATATGAGACGATGGGATGATCACCTTCTAGGGCAGCAGTCTGCTCCTCGTTCAGCCCAGAGTCTTCCATGGCAAATCTCGATGTATTTCGGAGGTTGTGGAGCTCTGCATTGTCGAATGTTTGTTTTGAAGTGGTAAACGGCGTTAGTACTTTGGCGAATCGACTAGCACCCCCCTCTTGAATCACACGTCGGACCTCCATCAAGCATTCCCCAAGCAGATTATCTCCGGTCCAATTGCTTTTGTCCATAGCCTTCGCTGTACTACAACCAGTTCCCCATATTTGATCCTTAGGGTTTGCTTCGGCTAGCTTCCGATCTCCGGTAGACAACAAGTAGCTCTTCATCTCCTCGGAGCTAGTGAATTTGGCATAATTTCCCGAGAAAACAATCGACTCTTTGACTATGTCCCATCCCTTTGGATTGAATGGCTTGACTCTGCGACCCAGGTTCTTCATCGTCTTCGGATCACTTGTTGAGAGAATCAGCTCGAGACGATTAGTGTCACCGAAATACCAGGCTTTCCAAGCCATCATGTATCTACACACAGATCAGACATTTATAGCCGCAAGCCGGAGTGTAAGACTTGCTGTTCAGCACAACAGTACTCGAACTCTGGGCCATCATATCCAATGGTTGCCTTGAAGCGGTGAATGTACCATTGGTTGAGACGTCCCCATTTATGATGACAATGCCAAAAACATATTGGTCCAGTTTCGTCTTTTGATCTTTTGGACTCCATTGCATGGACTGGGACGTCTGGGATGGCCAGAGAGTATGGGGCAATGAGGGAATGGGGTGAGAGACTGTAGAAGATTTTTCATTGATGATTTCTGAACGTGACGAGATATGTTAAAGTAAAAGGGTCCGACTACTGGGTAGAAGCGAGTAGAGCGTGATTTTCAGCAGGACGTACTCGATTTCCCTGTTAAATACGACGCCCTATCACGTGCAACAGCCCCTACAAGCGCCGTGCGAAACAAGAGTTAAAACGCGATTTTTAGCTAAGTAATATCAAAACGCGATTTTTATCGTATCACACATATCGCGTTCTAGCCCTACTACTAATAACTCTATAACTATAACTCTAAATAAGATAGTAAGTATATTAAAATAATAAGGCATATCTATATTAACTTACCTTTAGGGGGTTTTTAATCGTAATACTAGACCGCCTATCCGTAGCGACTATAGCTAAGATCGAGTATATACTACGCGACGCTAGTCTAGCCCTATCTTTTAGGCTTATTAAATAACTTACTAAGGACTACGAGACTACTATTTAGATAATATATTAGTATAAGAATCGTGTACTAGCTAATACGGCTCTAAAACCTCATTTAGGTAATACTTAGTAGATTATTACCTTATAGATAGAGTAGGCCTTATAAATAGTTCTAGATAAAGAACTATAGTAGTATTAAGATAAGCTAGTTGACTTCCTCCTTAATATTTATAGGATTTAAGTCGACTAATTAATAATAACCTAGGCTCTATAAAGAATTAAGGTTATATAAAAGTAGTTAAAGGTTATTATTACTTAAAGGAATAAAGAACTAAGGAACTACTAGCTCTTTCTCCTCTAAGACTTTAAGGTATTATAACTTATATATATAGACGAATTAGGTAATAATAAGAGACGTAGTAAACAGTATTATAAATATGTAAATAAGGGAATAAAGGTATAAGTTAAGAGGTTTTTATAGAGAAGGGAGAGGGTATTAGTTCTACTAGTATATACGATTAATAGATATATTATAGCCTAAATATTTAAAGGCATATATACTAGGGATATCTTTAAGGAGTTTATTATTAAGTAAGTCCTACTTATCTATATACTATATCTAGGGCTATGTTTAGTTATTATTATAGATAATATATCGATTTATTACTTATAGGTTAAGGGGCTAAAAGAGATAGCTAGATGATATAGTATTTAGATCTACTTCCTTTTACCCTACTCTCTCGATTTTAACTTAATTAAAGAGAGCTTCTATAATCTAAAGGCCTATATTCAGCGCTACTATTATTATAAGAAGTACCTATTTACTAACTACTAGAGTTTCGTGGAATAAGTAGTTAAGAAAGTTAGGACTAGCCCTAATATACGTCGACGAGTAAGAGCCCACTTTAGGAATATAGGGATATAAGGAGTACTAGAAAATTAAGTTTATTTTAGGGCTATTTTAGATATTTTTATCTCTCTAGTATAGTTACTTCTTATAGGGGTAGTAGGGCTAATACTTAAGTGCTTAAAAATATTTACTTTATATGAGTATACTTATATATACTAGTAATGATTTTAGGTTTAGTTTATAGTAATTATAGGCTAAATAAAGCTACTTTAATTATCTCTAAATATTATATGCCTTTAATAGTATATTAAAGGTTATTAGGGTCTGCTACCACCCCTTAGGTGCAGGGGTCCTTTAGATAAGGAAAGATAAGAGTCTTGGCAAAAAAACGACCCCTGAAAATAATCAAAATTCGGCACCATTAAGCGTTCTGATTGGCTAGAAGGGCTCGGGAGCCAATCAGAGCAAGGCACCTACGTCATAAGGACTGCGAGTGGAGCGACGTGCACGTGCCGGAACACTAAAACCTCTATAATTAGGCTCAGTGATGCATCACTTATTAGTACGTGTCTAGTTAATCCATCTAATCCATAATATAGAGTCAATTAAGCGCTACTCAGGAAAAAAATTTGCACGTAAAACGGATCGCCTTTAATAAAGTTGTAATTTTTCAAGTCAATTTATGACTTGAAACGTGGTGGCGGAGAGTTAACGATGGCGTAGGGTGTGGGATCACCAAAACCACGATTTCGCTCCTGGAACGGGCTTTATAATGCACCACTTATTAGCACGTGTTTGATTAAAACGTCTAATAGATAATATAGATTTAAGTAAATGCTTTCCAGGAAAAAATGTTACACGTAGATCAGATCGCTTTTAATAAAATTGTAATTTTTAGAAGTATTTATGGTGAAATCGCGATCGGGGCGGCTTACGACGTCATCGCTCGTACTAAGGAACACTAAAACCTCGATTTTACACTTTTGCGTGGGCCCTGTGATGCACTTATTATTAGTACGTTCATGAGCGATCCGTCTAATCTATAATATCTAGTCAATTAATTACTCTCTATTAACTTTTTTGCGTGCTAATTGGATCGCTTTTAGTAAAGTTCTAACTTCTTAGGTAATTTGTCTCTGAAATAGTGAGTCGGCTCCTAGTAAGGAACGCAAAACCCTCTCATTCCCCGTCTTTACTAGAACTTCTCCACTAGCCTTACCGCCACGTC
>KZ613953.1:1425202-1686768 GCA_002865655.1 Hyaloscypha variabilis F | reverse complement strand
CTAGGGCCGCGCGCGTAGTCCGTGCCCAGGTCTTATATACGACCCGCATATAGGCTACCCGCGCACCGGAATAACTAGTAGTATAGAAGTAGCTTAATGCTAACTACTAGGGCTAAGTTAGTATATAGTCTAGGCTATTAAAGTACTAGCTATATACCTTTATAAAGATCTCGTCTATAACCTCTAATATTAAAAATAACTTAGACTCGCTCTTAGTAGTCTTTAGTATAATAAAAGAGGCGTGTATCTTATCCTTCTTTAAGCCCTATATATACTCCTTAATACTTATCCGTCTTAGCTATAGTACTATAATAGATTAGTAACTATTAAAGCTATAAATAATATTAGCTTCTACTTTAGTATTCTCTTTTATAATAGTTACGTCTTTATTAAGCTACTTAAAGAAGTTTACCTCTCCTAAATCTAAGCTATTAGTACTAGTATTTATAACTCTTATAGCTCTATTAATAATAAAATACTAGATAAGGCAGGTCTTAGTAAAGAAGGTCTATAACTTATATACCTATTAGAGGGGGCTCTCCTTATATAGTACTAGCTTCTACTAGTATATCTTAGACATATGTAATTAAATAGTCTAGAGGCTCTATATAAGGCCTACTAAGTATATTAAGTATTAGAAGCTATCTAGGAGCTATAGACTAGTAATAGCCTAGGTTAGTATAGCTACCTACTCTAGGTCTAGTAGATTATAGCTTTTAAAGAGCTTAATAAGAGCCCTTAATAATATACCCTATAGGTAGTATAGCTTTTACCTAAGGTATTAAAGCTAGATATTACGTCCTAGCTATAAATAGAACCTATATTTAGTATAGAGTAGTACCTACTACTCTAGCTTATAGAGAATACCCCTACTTATAGCCTATAGATAACTTAAAGCCTTACTACCTAGCACGTGTCCACGGCCCTCCTCTTACCTTAGGGAAGCTACTAGAGGAAATATATATTATAGTTCACTTATTATAGTTCACTAGCCCGTGCTACCCCCCTAGACCCGGGGTTATCTCGCTTATAGAGCTACATAGTGCGCTGTAATAAGTCGGAATGCTAGGGGTAGGCTTAGTGAGAACTTGGGGACAGTGTTAGTATTCGGCTTCCGCGCTCTCTTCGTGGATTGCGCAACCTGGGGGGATTCCCCATGTATGTGGCGCGAGCGACGAACAGCAGGCATCCTCCCCAGGCTGTATCTCGAGTTTCAGGCTATTTGATAGTGGTTTTGTGGAGTAAATCGCGGAATCAGTGGCTTTAATTAGGTGGTCAAACACCAAAAACGCGGTTTGATGCTCCTCGCTTAAAAATCGCGTTTTTAATCGCGTTTCGCACGCAGCTGTAAGCCCGCTGAGCAATTCCAGGCCCGAACCTTTTCCTCAGTGCATCACTCCGTTGCTTTAGCAACAACAAACTTCACCAAATCATCATCACCCTATCGCACACTAGTGATCGTGATCATAACATTCGCACTAGAGCTACTCAAATCCCCGCGCGAGCTTCTCCCGAGCTTCATGCTTCTCTTTCGAACATTATTCAGACCTCTGAGCCTCTCCACATTGAAAACCCCCTTCAACCCTGTCATCTCCTTACCTAGTACACGCCTTTCTACTGGCTCAAATACCCATTCTCTCTAAAAGTCACGTAAGCGGTACCCTCTTCGGCGAAAGACTCAGCGCAAGACCCTCACCCAAGGAGGACTCGGTATAGTCTCAAGTCGCCTTTTGAGTTTAGCATCAAGTTCATGTTATCCTAATCCGTGTCAACAGGTCTCAATCGCTTCGAATCCGACATGTCGATGATCGCGACCACTTCGGATTATGGTTATTTCCTCCCGCTGCCGGATTCGTCAACCCATATTCGCCTTCTCAAGGTACATCGAAAAGTGGAAAGGGGCATCATCACATGTGATATTCACGTGTTCCCTTTTGATCAGGCACCATGTTTCTCCGCCGTCTCCTACACATGGGGGAACGGAGACAGCAACAGCCAGGACGAGATCCTCGTCAATGGCATGCGATGTCAAGTCGGACACAACCTATGGTGTCTACTGCATGAAAAGGCGCGTCAGTGGACGAAACCCGAATGGCTGTGGATAGATGCAATATGTATCAATCAGCACTCGACAACCGAAAAGAACCACCAGGTACCTTTGATGGGTACAATCTATCGCCAAGCAGTTTTGGTCTGCGTATGGCTTGGTGAAGGTACCGATGAAACCGACAAAGCATTGGACTTCCTGGAACGAGCGACTCAAGAATTTGGTTCGGACGGACTGAAGCAATATTATGACGAAGTCTTTGGAACCGATCACTTTCTGCTTCTAGATGCTCTACGGTCGTTGTTTCGAAGACCCTATTGGACTCGAACATGGATCGTACAGGAGTTTCTTCTCGCCGCAAATATAATTGTCTGCTGTGGTTCCCGACAGATACCGTGGGATACGCTCTTCTTTTTCTCGAATTACCGAATGAATATTTACAATGCCATGAATACGCCGACACCTCCAAAAGCCTATAGACCTATATTTGGATCACTGGCAGCTGACCTCGGGGACGACCGCAATGTACGGCAGCCTACACAACAAGCTACTTTGCTCGGTGTGCTTCTCAAGGTGTACCAAAAGTGCGAGTGCTCGGACTTTAGAGACAGAATATACGCATTTCTCAGCTTGGCCTCTGATATTAATGTCAAGAATGGCTTTCAGCCAGACTACAGTCTTAGCAAACTTGAAGTACTTGCCGCCGTCTTGAAATGCCAACGAGATTTAGACACCCGGGACAAAGTGGACAAGGTCAATGGTGGCGGTTATGCGCAAGGCCTTGCCGAGAGGGTATGCAAAGCCCTTGAGATCAATGTTAGAGAATTTCTCACAGATATCCCTGCCGTGGCGAGGGTTCTTAATGAAGCGTTTCGTCCTTCTGGTAACGCAATAGCTACGGCCCAGATCGATGCCTACGGAGAGTATTTTTCGGATGTGAGCATAGTCTTAGGAACTATGAAAATCTTGAATCCGGACGGGAAAGAAGGCATGCATTTCAATTTTATGGAACGCGACGGTGATGATGATTATATCTACCATGGACTCGGGACGGCTGCTATCAAGGCAGGGGATTTGGTCCTGAGAATTGGGGATGGAGGGACAGGACTCGTTGGCTTTTACGAAGGAAATAGCTTTCGAGTTACCAGCCGATGCCTCATCCCTTCCCGCTTCAGCCGTTCTTGGCCGAATGTTAAATTTCGCGTTGAGGACTGTCAATACTTAGAACCAAGTGTTTTCGTTGGCGAAGCGCTTCATGTTGTCACGTACCAAACGAAGGATTGGAATGGGGAGAAGGATATTCATATGCGCTATTGCCTTATGAGCATGCATCAGCTTCTGGACATCATCTTCCTCGAACAGCTATTTCGCGAAGAGTATCTTGAAGAAACCTTTTAGCTCGATCCATAAAAGAAATATGCACGACTCAAGGATAACTATTAGCCTTGGGTTATTGTTCTCAACATCGATAAGTTTTTCGTGGACCTTTCCTTCTCATGGAGCCTTGCAACTACACAGCGGTGTTGATATTCCCTCATTGGATGCAATCGAAAACTTTCTCGATTTAGTCTTGTTCTTCGAAGGTGAAACAGTAAGCTGCTAATAAATTTGGCCTCGTCTTCAACTCGATTTTCCAGGGATTGTAATTATATACAGCAAGGAGTACAACAAATTTACACGCATTCACTTTCCCCGCTATTCCTGTAGTCTAAAATTTAGTTTCACGAAACCCGCTCAAGACGTATTTAAAGTCTAGAATAGTTAGCATAGTATTAAAGAGGACAACATTGCGAGACTCACAACATGGAGTGTAAAGAAGGCATATAATTTGATAAACGCGTGAATGTACCCAAACAAGATTGTTATAGGAAGGAAACAGATATCCGCAGGGTAAAGTACGAAATATGGTATGAGCTTGACCACCTTTGTGAGTAATAGCCAGAGAGCGAAGATGTAAAAGATCAAGAGACGATGTGATAGATCCCACGTAATAGTGCTATAATATAGGAGGATGCCAAGCAACGGGTTAGTTATCAATGAATGAGATAGCGTCGCAAGACGGAATGCGTATAAACTCCAGGGTGTCTTCCTATATATCACATATTAGCACAGAATACGAGACAAGGATGAGATACGTACACCCAAACACGCCACTCGAAGATTGCACTCTTAATGTTGCTTCGCAAGTTACTCCGAGCCCAACGAAGACATTACTTTAAGAATCCTCTCATTGCTGAACTACTGTAAATATTTTAAATTCAGCCACTTGGGATTCACGAGACGCTTTAGTAATAGCTTTCTAACGAATAAGAGTTATTACCTACCGGTAGCTTCGCCTCGCTAATTCACATATCCTTACGTGTCTCGCCGCTTAACCACCACCGTTCGGAAATCAGGAATATGCCAAGTGATATCACAAAGTGTTAATTTCTTTCCTGAACCTTGCTTTAGTAGATAATAGCTATAGTCCGAGCAGCGTCGTCTCTCTTGTGAGTAACTTGGTACCTCAAATATAAATATAACCCCTTCCGCCCTTCAAATTCCTGTTACGTTAGAACAAGCAAATAAATTGATTGCTTACATTCTTCCTAGAAGCTTCCTCCCGCTCTTTTGATCCAAAATCTTAATAAACTACCTCTTAATCTCAACCAACTCTCGAGACATCTGCCACAATGACTATCTCGGCCCTTTTCGTTTCCCTCGCATCACTTCTTGCTATCGCCATTGTACCACCACCTACAGAAGCAAGAAGCAACACCGTATGCGCCATACCCACAGATTCTTCTAACGTTACCTGCTGGAACGGAGCCAGTTGGGACCAAATCGGCGGCGCGGCATACAAAATTTATGGCGGTGGATATGGTTTGCTCGGGGTGACCTCCGACAACTCCGCAGTCTTCTTATGGCAATCAGGTGATTCAAGCAGCGTACGTGACGTGTTCTGATCACAAACTCTACCCCCTCTCTTGTCAAGTTTTCCACCTGTTCTTCTCCATCTTTGAGACATGATTCGAGAGGAAACAACTCGCGAAGTATTACCTCGAGAGGAGCAAGGAGAGAATACCAGACAAATATTCTCTACTCCTTCAAATACTTGCCATAAATCCAAACCACCGAATCACATCTTCGGAATTGGTCAAGAAGTTGCGTGAACCATCGCAAGTTAAAGCTCTCACTGGGGAGCTATAGTCCCTTAAATTATAAAAGATTTAAAATTCCTGACTTATATTAAAGCAAATACTATTAACTAATTCTGACAGGCATAAAACAAATAGAACTCCTAAGGAAATCACAATGTATAACTAAAACCTAGGTCAGTGTTCCAAAATCCTTAGCTTGCTTCAGTCTCGTAAATGGATCGTTGGGATGGCACAGCATCCAGGAGAAAGACAGTGGTTCGGATCTGTTCCATCATCCCACCCAACACAATCAGAATCTGACCGATACGGCACTGATGTTGTGCATTGAGCCACATTTGATTGACATGTAGGATACGGTCCGTTGGCGGCACCAGTTACGGGAACACACTGTTGTCCCTCGCAACAACTCCCATCGCAATTGATGAGTGGTCCGTAATAGCCGTCCGGCCAACCTTCTGGTATCAGGCAGCAGATGGGATTCTGGTTGTTACTGTCGAGAACCGCCATGAAGCCGTAAAGGGAAGGGCAGCATATAGGAATTGGCGAGGGTGGGCACGTCCACAGCCCAACTTGCTTAGGATCATCGGTGCAACAGTCAGTACCACAGGCTTTCGCGCAGTAGTCACTAGGAGGAGTCGGGCAGCATTCGTCACCGCATACACCCGCAGTGCAATCAAATAATCTCTTTAGCAATGCATTGGGTTTTGATAACTTGGTATCTACCTCATCCTGCGGCTCTGTCTCCTCTCCGGTATATCCACACCACCCCTAGTCTAATGTTGAAAATCGCTGTCCTCGACCACTGTGCGCCCTTCCACCTTACTTTCTGGGTCGCGAAATTCCCTCTCTCTGTCAGAAGAGAGTTGTTTTGTTGGAGTAGATGGACGCCTCCTTTTCTTAGTGTGCCGTATCGATTTATTTCCTATGCTTCGCTCCCCCAATACTAGTTATCTTATCCGTTAGAGTCTCTGCGCTTTATCCAAAAACTCAGCAAGCTTTATATATGTGATGGCAATGCCTAGTAGCCCTTCACTTTATAAAGTTACTACTTTAAACGTAGCGAAGAAGTCGAGGGGAAGATGCAATGTCTTGGTGGTATTAGTAGCAGATCCCATCTGATGATCGGAAAAGCTACAGATGTTAGTCCGGTTCAAATGCACGGACTCAGTACGTACATCACGGTCAATTACTGCTTCAACATCCAGAAGTTCGACGCCGTCCTCGCCTTCTTTCACGTAGCGCGGCTGCCACATCGATATTCGAACCCCACGACTGCCTTGATATTCCAGTTTGAGTAAGGGATGTAAATCCATACCGTTTTGCCCAGCTCTCTGCCATTGCCAGCTTCTCAATCAGCCTCATTTCATCCAACAATCGTAAACTACACCTCACTACCAACGGTTGACTATTTCATCGCAACTGCTTTCAGCGTGAACTCGAAGCGTTGATCCAGACAATGTCGCGACTTCGTAGATATGTGAGAAGTGATGCGACCCAAACATCGCTCCGTCAACGCTGAATGTGTCAGAGGGGCTCAATAATGGTTCCACGATAGCAGGCGTTTATGGAAAGTAGTGGATTGCACCTCGGTGGTGAAGGGGTATTGATGCATCTGGGTTTGTCTCCTTGAGCTTCTGTCCTTGGCGCACGGAGTCCAATAGGTTGCGAATGGTGCCAGGCGTTTGCAGCAAACCATCCAGCAACCTGCAAACCCTCATCTCTGCTCATCTCTTTCCACCAAAGCCACTTGGCTCTTCTGCCTGCAATAAACACTATCATGCTCAGCATAAGCTTCTCCGTAGGCTCGCCTCTCGCCTACCGCGTCCTAGTCTCTCGCTTCCCGGACTCGTCCACCAAATACAAGTCGACTTCTCAGACGGCGACCATACCTTCACCTCACCTGATTTCGAGCTAGGCGCAGTCCACAGCCTTGGTGCCCAGCCCGTGATGGGCCGGCTCTCATTCCACTACTCCTACGACGAACGAAGCCGCACCATCACCGTCTGCGGCACCGATTATGCCTCCGCCAAAGGCATGGCCCTGATCACTTCGCCGCGGGACATCGAAGAGGTGTGCGTCGAGCGCGCCGCAGCGGGCGCGGGCTTCGAGGCCGACGACTTCCATTGCAATCGCGCTTGGAACTATCGCACCTAACTTATGCCAGGCGCGGCCGTCGTCATGAAGGGCATCGTCCGTGGCGCCAGCGATGCGCTGATCGCGGCTCTCGTGGCGGAACCACAGCTGACGGTGGTGGTGCGCACGACCCTGACGGGTGAGTTACCTATGGAGCATTACCTTCAACTGTGCCGGGTATTTCGAAAGGGGGAGTTCCTGGAGATTTACGATCAGACGCGTCAGTATGAAGTGGGGGATGAAGTGCACACGCCCGACTCTGCGTGGGACGGTGTAGTATATATGTCGTTTGGTGAGAGAATCGCCAATGTCATCGGAAGCACGGGCGACCCCACCATCGGCGGTATGTGGTGGATCCGACTATGGGCTGGCGAGGTCTCGGGCTTTTACCCATCCGTGTGTACATCGCAGAATTACGGGGTGACGTGCGATACAAATCTGGTTGGGGGTCATGTTATCGAGGGAACAATTGCCATGAGCATGCCACCCGGAAGCAAGGTTTATATCTTTCCGATCTGTAGCACCCATAATAACAAAGATTACGTAAATATGGCTGCAGTGACATATCTCGAGGGATGCGCGTTGAAGAACTATATGGGAACATAGGAGAGAGGGTAGCTAGCATCTATTATTAGACTTAGATTAGACATATATACAGGCAAGTACCTCATTGTCGATTAATTTAAAAAACATCTCACGCTCCTTTATTATAGTGATGTGTGGCCCAACTTCCCTCTCCGAGTCTCCGTCCGCCATAAGAAATGCCCGCCACTGGTTCTTGTTCCTTCCTTCCTTTCCTCCACCAACAGATTTTTTCTCAAAGGTAAGATCTTATTGATCTTGTCAGACTCGTTGCCTCATTCCCATCTCGTGGAGAATATAGCCCAATGATGCCTAGGCCATGGTCTACCCTACTGGCCATCAGCACATCACTGGCTGCGGCATTTTCCCGGTTTGGTCGCGGCCAGCTGAAGCCACACCCCGCAGCAGCCTGCATACAAGTGGCTAGCTGCACCTCAGCTGAACTTGCCTCAAATTCATTATTGGTCACGAACGGAGCCCTGTGTTGGGGGCTAGAGAATTTATTTATATAACAACGATACCTTGCTAGCCCACGAAATATTGATCGCTATCATCGCAGGAAGCCCGTCATGGCGCAGGCCAAGCAGCAAGCAATTCTTGGTGGACTCTGGGAGGAAGCAGCTGAGCGTTACAAGGCCGACTTAAAAAGATTTGACGATGAATATGAGAAGAAGCACAGTCATGTCTGGAACATACATCGCCACAAAAAGCCCAGTGCGGATATTCCGACGATGTATTCTGCGAAGGACTTCACGGCCGAGCTGGAAAGAAAGAAGGCCGGTTTCAGAGATATGAGGATGAAAGGTCATGCTGTGTTCAAGGCAATGAATAGCTTGGCAACGCCGGTTGAGATAATCGGTGGCCAGGCAAGCGCGATTGGAAGTATGGTAAGTCGCCTGAAATTGATTGCGATGGATGGATGGATGAATGCTAATGGATATGCAGTTCATGCCAGCCACGCCGATGATTTTCGGCGCGGTGATGTATCTGTTCAATGTAGGCTCCACAGGTTCTGACCAACCTGACATTCTACTAATAAAAGCAGGCTGGGAGAGATGTCCATGAGAGTTACAATGCAAGTGACCGAGTTCACGACACTTTAGTTGAGCGCTAATCTTCCCGCATAGGTGTTAGAGTCGCTGTTCAACCAGTGCGCGAACTCCATTCAAGACATATCCATGATGGTTAATGGTGTACGCGATCTCGGAATTGAGCTCAAAAGCACTGTGATTGAGACTTTAACGGCTATTTTGGAAGTCTTTAGGATTGCTGCTGAATTTGCCAAGAGCAAGCGTTTCAGTACGTATCAAGAACAAATTGAACAGAGTGAAGGAAGAACTGAAATATCGTTAGGTGCTTATGCAGATGCTTTGAGCCATCCTGGCAAAGGCGGGCCCGAAAAACAGTCTCTTGAACACCTAAAAGAGCTCGGCAAGAGGCAAAACACCCAAGTAAATATTAAGAATTTCATCGCTATCGATGCTCTTGACCAAAAGCACGATAAGACGGATGGGAAGATCGACTTTGTCTCGTCAACTCAGACGACGATTATCTCGACTCAATCCATCCTCATCAATGAGGTCTCCCAGATGCAAGATATGTTGAAAGAGAGAACCGAAGATTGGACGGGTCCAAAGGGCAAGAGATGTGTAGAACTTTATGCCAACCGATAAGCTGACGAGGGGCAGGAACTCTTGATGCGAAGCAGGGCTCCGTGGACAAAGCCCGCCAAAAACTGAAGAATCTTCTCCACCCTGAGGCTAGTGTCGTTGAAAGAGCAAGAGAATTTCCAGCAACTACTGCCCCTGGAACCTGCGAGTGGATATTCAAAGAGCCAGAATTTCGGAAATGGGAGACAGAGCCGGATGTCCCCATTCTTTGGATTTATGGTGACTCTGGAGTGGGAAAATCTCACCTAGCTGCCAAAATTGCCAAAAACCGTGGGCGGTCTCATCTTTTCGGAGCCAAAGAGACTGCACGTGCAGAAGTAGCTGCTTTTTTCATCGAATACGCAGACAATCAAGCTCCCGCCATCTCCGAAAGCAAAGAAGACTCTGCAAAAGAGAAGGGTCATGCTGATGCGCTAGTGAAAGGCGAAAATGACGCTGGAGATGAATTTGAAATGAAGGCCGATACCAAGTCAGAACCAGCCATGGTTGTCGGAGACGTACCCCAAGATACGACCACCATCAACGATCCGGTTTTAAACGAGGAAGAGATCCTGCCATGGCACAATGACGCCATCACTGAAATCCTTCGGACAATGGCTTGGCAACTCTCAGAAGACGAAAAGAAATACGAAAAGTGCCTTACAGACCATATAACGGCAACGGAAGACCACTGCAAAAAAGAACGCACTGCCACTGATGTAAGCCAATCTTGAGCGAGCTCTTTTCGTTGTTTCAGGCTTGTCAATGATTGGAAATCTCGCTTTGATTCAGTGCTAATGGATTCAAGGTGTGGGATTACTTCTTCAACAAATACTTCACACCACCTCATAACCACTTTATCACCTTTGTGATTGATGGGGTTGATAATTTAGGGGCAAATCAGCGCAAAGTCTTCTATGGACTAATCAAGCAGGTGGTTCAAGCTTTTAAGGAGAGCGCAAATGATGCTATCAGACTAGTGTGTTTGAGTCAGCCAACCCTGGAAAACGAGATTTCCAATGCCTTTGCCTCCGATTTCCAAATGCCAAGCATTATGATCACCAAAGAGAAGAACCTGCGAGACATCGAGACATACATCTCATGGACCATTGATCAGTCCACGAAATTGAGAAGAGCTTTGAAAGACAAGACGTTCCGCCAAGGGGCTGTGACGGAGCTTGCCAGTTGTACAGGAGGTGTCTTTGAAAGTAAGGAAAGTTAAAAAAGGCCCTCTCATATCATACTGATTGGTCATAGTGGGGGCTATACTTTTGAAACAACTGGCACAGAAAGACCATGTGGATCTGTTTTCCGAAGTGCTTGAGAACCCTCCAGCCGATATCCATTCCATACTCAGGGAGACGCTGGAGCACTTTGGCGATACTCATACCCTTCACGACGTCACAGATCTTAATATCCTGCTATCTTGGATACTTTATGCATTCAAGAATTTATCACTCGGTGAACTCAACGCAGCTATTGGTCTAGAGTCTGAACACGGCGAGTTTCTTGATATCCGTGATAAAATAGAGAGAGAATTCTCGGCTTATTTCTCCATCGTCGACTATCGTCACCAAGACGTATTATCCCAGTCCTCCAAATCGCCTACGAAGGCCGATACAATACCACTTCTCGGGACTGGTGTCGATATATCTGCTGAGAACCCAGAGGCTGAAGACGATGACGACCTTGAGGTTCCTATTGTGAAGGTCGCTCATGCTTCCATCGCCAAGTTCTTCCGGAATTCTGAAATTTCGAATCATGCATCTATCGGCGTGAGTCGAGAAGAGGCACACTTGAGACTTGGAAAAACTTGCCTGCGTGCCATCTGCTACAACAAGGCAGAAAGTTCCAAGCCATGGAAATCGAGGATGACAAGTGAAAGACTTCGCACATACGCTATCACTTATTTCTCTGAGCACTTAATGAACGCGGGCACCGCCTTTGCGAAAGCTCCAATTGCTGAAAAAGTGGACATCTTCCGTCTGCTGACTAGGCTAACAAGAGATGAAGAGGTCATTGCGCGATGGATACGAAACGTCCAATTATGGCCGGACTTCTTTGATATGAATGGCAGTCTCGGAAATATTTGGTCTTACTGCTCTGACAAAGATGTCCTTAATGCTTTGGGAGATGAGGAGAAGCAGTGGGTCATTGAACCCACTTGCCCTTCAACAGCAGAAAGACTCTTGAAGCCAATTGCAATGTGGCTTGCGAAAAATTGGCTGCAAGATCCCATCCCGGAACGAAATAATGAATCCATGTACTTCTTCATGAATCTCAGAAGTCTTCTCAATCTGGTGAGATATATACACTGAACGATCCCATGGATATCCTTTGCTTACAGACATTTTAGTTTGAAAGGTCCAAAAAAGAGAAGCAGTCCGAAAATATCCAGTCCGAGCATCCAGAGAGAGCTCACAAGGATCTGGATGACAAGGATCTATATAGCAAGGATGAAACGACAGAGGGGACATCCCCTTCAGCAAATGCCCAAGACAACTCGGGCATGTCAAAAGGAACTCCAGCAACCAACGAGAGTGTTTCCTCAAACGAAAACCAGCCAAAGGAAGAAATCCCAATATATGGCAGGCAGCCTTTCGAGGAAGCTTGGGATTTGAATGGAGTTAGAGATCGAGATGAAATTCTCCGAGTCGCGGAATGGGCTGGCTTCGACAAGACTGCCCTTTGGCATTGCCGTGTTGCATACTGTGTTACGATCTTGACCAGACCCATCACGGAGGAAGCTCTCGTAGACCTCAAGCTGGCGCTGGAGGTAGACCCCGACTCTGGCCAAGCGTACTTCAAGCTCGCCACTTCTCATGGAGGAATGAAGCAGTATGATCTAGCAATCAGCGAGATGAAAGAGGCCAGGCGATTGAAATACAACGAGAGCACTGGCTCAGTGCGGCGTGGAGCAAAATGGATTGCGAAGTGGCAAGAGGCCAAGGCAAACACTGCAGATGCAAGCGAGGAAGCCAAGGACATTGGCAGACAGCAAGGCATGAAGACTTTGGAGACTGAGTTTGAGAAGTACCCAGAGGCGTTCGACCTTCTTGTCGACTACATTGGACTTGCTGGGAAATCGGGAAAGCACAAAGCGATCATGTCGAGACTGCTTCGTCTTAGAGAGAAACTTCCGGACTTCATTCGTTCCCCGGATCTTCAGAATTCTGAGGGGTTGCATAAGTTCATGCGTCGTGCTGCCCAGAATACTCGACGGGTCGGTGTTCTGCAGCGAGCATACGAGATTGCCATTGAGAAAGACGCCTTGGACAAGGTCATGCTGGCAGAACCCGCCAGGGTACTTTACCATATTGATCTGATCGAAGCTTTAGCCGACCTGTACACCGAGAACCAGGAAGACGAGAAGGGACTGGCCCGATACCAAGACATGATTGATTATGCCCAAGAGAAGGATGTGAGCTTATATGCATATTCTGGAGCGATGAAATTCGCACAACTCCACGTCCTCGCTGCCACTAACAATGGATCATCCGAAAAAGAGAAGAAAGATGCTGTCGATGCGTTGATCAAGCTTGAGAAGGAAGAGAGGGATCCTGATAACAATGTCATTTCAGCTGCCGCTACCACGCATGGCCTTACTCTGGGCTTCTATTATAAGCTGATTGGAGAACACGAGAAAGCTGAAGCTCTGTTCAAAGACCGAATCGCACTCGCGATGGAGCTGCTTTCTGATGCAGATGCAAATAATGATTGGCAGGGCTGGATGATGTTGGCCGTAACACTGTTCAAGGATGGGGACATCGAGAATGGGAAGGCGGCTGCTGCTATGTACCATCGAGAGATAGAGAAGTTAATGAGGGAGATGTCTGAGGAGGAAGACACAGGTGCAAAGGAGGAGGGTGAAAAGAAGGCAACCGAAGAGTCGAAGATTGATGCACAGACCAATGACAAAGCAACGTTAGCGGCAACAGAGGCCTCTAATGGGCAAGCTGCCAATGGCTCCAAAGATCCCGTCGAGACTATCTCGGAGAACCCGCGAATCTCACCGACCTATGAAGATACTCCCTGGCAGTCTGGCCGCTGTGATGGCATCTGCAATCGCGATCTCATGGACTACGATAAAGGAATCTACATGTGTATCCAATGCACAGAAATGTGGCTGTGCGTCGAGTGCTGGGAGAAGCATCAGGAAAGCTCGCTACCTTATTCGTTGTGTGATTCAGATCATGCGTTTGTGTATGTGACGGGTCCGCCGAAGAATCTTTGCGCTGAGAAAGGAAAGGAGGAGGTTTGGGTAGGTGGCAAGGTGAGGGGGATGAGAGAGTGGTTGGAGAGTATTTGGGAAAGGTGGGGGTTGAAGAAGAGGAAGGGGACTGAGGACGAGAGGGGGGAGGGCAAGAAGGAGATTGAGACTTGAGGGACCGTCGTTGATTAAATAAGAGGAGGTTCTTGGTTCCTGATTCTATACTCTCGAAGCAAGTCATCTACGAGCTGTCTCATTGTCTGAGCTGAAATTCACTTTGCTAAGCTTTTCTGTTGCGCTACTATAAGGCCCTATGGTTCTCACTAGGAATTCTTGGTATAATCTAAAACTATTAGATAAAAAGTCTAATAAGGCGATCTTTACTACTCTTGAAAAGATAGGTGTTAAGGAGTTTATTAAATTAAGAGGGGGAACGCGACTAAGGACGAATTCAGACGCTGTGCTCAATACTATAGTTCAATGGTCCTAACTGTGCTCCGTATGGCGAGAATGTCTCACTTGTTTGGATTCAGCCTATTGATAGAGCTAATACCTCAACTATCCCAGCTCCTGGATGGTGCAATCTGGAGCGTGTCGGCCGAAAGTCACTAGGGAAGACATCCTCTTCAATCTGGAGCCATTCCTCTTGACCAAGTTCAATCCAACAAGTGTAAGCTACGGAGAATCCCGGGTATACTTTGGTCAAGTCATAACTGCAGCACTTGCTTATGATGCTACGAACTTCTCTTTGCCATAGTACAGTGACGACTACAACGCCAATTCTGCTGCCTGTATTGGCTGGCCATTCCCTGTTACCAATCCTCCATATCATTATGACCCACTCAGACAGAAGCAACAATCTTGATGGTCGCTGGTGAGCATGGCTGTGAGAATTATGATGTGTAGTCGAACAGCTTGTATGATCACATCGCGAACTTGGTAATGTTAAGGCGGAGGGATGATGCATCTGGCTCGCACTACAATTTAGGGAAGGCAACAAAAATCATCGATGTTTTATCTAGATTATAGGACAACACTTCCAGCACCAAACAAAATTGTAGATGGTTTAACCAAGTCGTGGAAGAACGACCGTCGACTTTGAATGGTGAACGATTAAAATATGCAGTCATCTCTTCAGGGGGAAATCTGTTTAAAACTGTTCATAAATATCGTAACGGCTCGGAGTCTGCTGAAACTGTCCTGGTTGGCGGCATCATTACTGCAGAAGGCATGCGAGTAGGGACGAAGGATCCTTGGGCTCTTGCTTACGTTTTGCCGCCTATTTTTTCGATAAGCTTACTAAGCTACTTGCTCTGGAAAGGATACAGGGAAAGCAATTTGATGGAAAAAGGACACAATTCCTGATTTAGAACTTCCTTGCGCCTATACTAATAACCGACGGTTCAATTTTGAAGTTCGTTAAGATAGAACGAAACATATTCTGATGACTATATATACACCTGAAATTGGGGTAACTGAAGGGAAGTCACTGTCACACAGTTACAAGGTTGTAACTCCGGAGAAGTAACAAAGCTTTAATGATGCAAGTTGACAGTCAAAATTTTCGAGTCCCAAGAGAAAATGGCCCCGTGGACTGAGCGGCAGAATTTGTAACTGAACGCACAGGTTTAGGGAGCGGAAAATAGTAGTTAGAACCCCAACATTGGTTGGTGAGAGGTGTGAGTCACTCACCGACCAGGTGCATAATCTCACTACAAGCTGCATATAATTCTATAAAGCATTTGCAAATTACCCTCCTAAATTTTCTTCTTCTCAAACACTCCTCACCTTATTAGACTGGCGGTGTTCTTCCCTCATCTACTGCCCTTCTATCTTTATTTACATTCAGTCTTAAATGAACAGGACATGGAAGCAGAATTTACAGCGTTAGCGACCTCGAAAATCTCCAAAAGTGTGGCAAAGATACTCACTACAGTTCCTGCCGAAATCAGGCAATTGATCTTCAAGGAAATATTTGCTTCAACAACTGTTTACGTAGGCTTCGACGATTCCGAGGACGAAACGAGCTCCGCGGATAGTAAGACTGCAGCGTGCGAACCATATGAGTCAAGTCAATCGATCTCAGATGATGGCACTAGCTCAAAAAATGGATCGAGTGCATCCACACTTTCGACAGAAAACTCAAGTCTAACCAACACAAACATACTTCGAACTTGCCGTATGATTAGCATCGAAGCAACTCCACTGCTAGCGCCTCACATCACTCTCAGTATCTGGAGCACAAAAGCTATGATCGATTACTTCTCCACCCTTCGTCCAGAAATCATACAGAATTTACGATACCTCCGGCTTCAAGAAGGCTTCCCTATTCCACTATACACCCAGCTTCATCGAAACTCTTTCACGACATTCCACGTCAGCGAGGCATTTTGCATGTTTCCGGGCCTGCAACTAGATCTTGTCACGGTTGGGGACTGCTATCACGTTGAAGGGTGCTATTATCGAGGGGGTACTAACTCGTCCAACGTGGGGACATATCAAGCCGTGGATGGCTTAATTCGAATCGATGGTTGGAAGGAGCTTCATTTCATCACGCCGACTACGCAATCCATGTCAGAACCCTGCGATCCTTATCACGAGCGAATTGATCATTATCGCCAACCTGTTGCTCAACCCTCTTTTTGGAATAGTTTTGCCTTAGATCGTGACGGTAGGGATTCTGGTGCGAGCGTCAGGATGTTTGTTGGGACGCAGCCGGATGTCGTAGGCTTGACTGAAGACCCAGAAACCAGGCTCGATTATGTGGCAATTGCTGGCCACAGATTGGAGATTGAGGGATATGAAAATGAATCGCCTGAAGAACAACGGCGGCACTCTGAAAGTCGAGAAGTGCTCGTCGTGGCGAAACATGGCGTTGGTGCTTCTTATATTCAAAACGGCAATGATTTGCACCAAAAGATCGAGATCCTTCTAAGTAGAATGACCTGGCAAGAGATATTGGCCGATGGACGTTATCTTGATCCGGAAAACCGTCCGGATTAATGCTTTAGAAGCCAAGTATTTTCCCAATATAATGGCAAAGAATTGAAATCCCGCCGCCTGAACCCACCCGATTTTAACTGTGTAAAGGTAGGTTGTACGGCAGCACCTTATAACGAAAGGGTCATAACCCCCCCTAAGACGAAATCCTAAATCTCAAATCCCATATCCCAAATCCTAAATACGATTTACGATTTGCGATTTACGATTTAGAATCCTAAATCCCAAATCCTAAGCAGCATTATTTTCATTACCCCTCTAATAGAATATACCTAACCTAGACTAAGCTAAGCTCCTTACCTCTTCTCCGCTCCTCCTTCTATATATAGTAAGGAGGGTAGAGAAGGAGGGGAGAGGGGAAGGGAAAGGGGCAAAACCCGGGTGTTTTAGCTCATAGGTAAGGTAAGTTAATAATATAAGTACTAGTAAAATTTTCCTAAGATCTCACCTTCTTCCCCTTCTCTCCTCCCTCCTCCCTTCCTCTCTCCCCTTCCTCTCCCTCTCTCCTTACCTAGAGTTAAGTATTCCTTCCTTTTACTAGGTTATATATACGAGTAATTAAGAGAAGAAGGTAAGAAGAGTAAGGAAGAGGGAATAAGAGAGATATAGAAGAGAGAGAGTAAAGGGTAAAGGGAGAAGTAAATAGTAACTAAAGATATTATAGCCTTTTTAGTAAAATTCTATAATTATAATTAATTTGGGATTTATAATTTATGATTTATAATTTATAATATAAGATTTATAATATGAGATTTGCGATTCGCGATTTAGAGGGTTATAACCCTTTTATTATTACATGGTGCCGTATAAGAAATAAGGGGCTGAATACTAACCAATACTGTCGCAAGAAGGTTTCATCCTCATTGGTGGCATCATTTGCATTTGTTGCTTCAGATTCTGCGAAGATCAGTTGGCTTCTATGCTTTAACTTTAAACATACTTCAATGAAATTATCAAGGCCTTGATCTTTTTGCAAACCCGAATTATGCCCCAAGTGCTCTGAGAACACCTCGCCGAAGCGGTCATATTCAAGGGAGTCGACTATGTTAAACATCTATGAAATAAGTATGTTGGGCAGATGTGAAAGAATTTTCACACCTTCAACAAACTCGCGTATGTCCTGAACGGAATAAGCTTTGACTATCACCATATTCGGTTCTTGTTGGTGCAGGACGACTCAGGATGGAGCTTTAGGGACTTTCACCACCCGATTCAAGGAACACTTCCCTTTTTATAATATATGCAAAGCGATGAGATTCATTCAGCTTATGTTCCCTTGGGGATGTGTCCGAAAAGTCTCTGGATGAAAAGGGGCTCCCATAAGCTGACGTGGAGAAACAGCATTCGGACTGATCACCTGTTCCACTAAACGAGATAAAAAGGGGTTAGGCCAGCACACACCCCATAAACTTTCCGTAGTTTTCAGTGCGGATGACAATCACACGGACAGAGCTACTGTCGTTGACTCGTTGTGCCGATATCGATCTGATGTATTAAGGACACACTAAAGAGTCGGAAGAACCACATTTGAGTTGCAACAGGCAATTATCACACGCCAATCCTAATATAAAGAAAATCCGTTTCTGTTTGGAAAGGTGAGCAGAGCTGCTTTACCGGCAATTAAGGGTGAGTCATAGCGAGTAAGGGTGAGTCGAAGGTGAGTGGATAAATCACCTTAAGGGGATCCGTTTCTGGCTCCCTCGAGAATCGGTTGTAGTTTCTATATTATCTATATATAGACTTTTGCCGATCCTACTACTTGTAGTATAGCTACATCTCTAAGCCTATTAAGATATCGTGACCGTGGCCGTTCTCGGTCCCCTATTACATTAACAAGGTTCCTACTAGGAGCCGATTTGGGCCTCTTTTTAACCGAAGGGGCCTCGCTTAATACCCTCACAACCTCTCTTCAACTCCCCTTGCTTACTGCAACTTCGCTCCTGGGAAGACTGGGAGCCCAGGCCCTGACGAACGTTGGACTCGCAGGCTTGGTTGGCTACTATACTTGCTAACTGCCACGAGGTCCGTGTAGCGGCGATATTACATCAAGTAGGATTTATCAAGAGGTTTGGGAGATTTATGCGGATTCTAGTGAGGCATAATTGCACCAACGTCAGTATTCAAACTACACTAGTGAAGGGCCAACTGGGTAAAAAGAGATACATACAGCGGTGATGCCGCCTCGGGGATTTATACAGATCCTAGCAAGGCGGACACTAGCACCGATACTCAAACGGTATTGGCAAAATCTACTGGTGGTTTTAGTTTTATAGTGGTGATGCTCAAATCATTGAATGTATTATTGTTCTCAGAGAAGAGCCGGTAGAAGTGTAGTATATAAGTCTTCGAAAGGCCGCGGAGAAATGTGTCAAAAAATCAAAATGCATGTTGTGGGATTCATTATTTTTTGTATAACGAGGCGTTGTCCACACGAGGGCACAAGCTAGGCTCCATCTCTGGCTTTGAGCGAGCTTTGTAGTTATGCTCGTTGCTTGTGTGCAAGTTTTTGAACAAGAGGCATTAAGTAGGAGAACGGGCCAGCCGACATTGTGGAGGGGAAGGATGGTCCACAGTAGTTGAAAACACGCGCTTGATTTAACTAACAAAAGGGCATGATTTTAACTAGAGATTGTGTGAGAGTTGATCAAAATGAAATTCTTTATCTTAAGCAGGTCCACCAACTTTCACAGTTGCCTTAGGAACAGCAATCTCCTTCACAGCAGGAGCGGCCACTGAAGTGACCGGCCCTGTCGGATCAGCATACCGAATAAACGTCACTAGATCTTGATAGTTCGAGAAGCTAACACCGCTGAAAATGAACGTCTTCCCACCCGGAAAGACGAAATTCTGAATCGCATTGATGGGCATATCCTGCAGCTTGGTCCCAACGATTTTGACCGAGTTGGCGACGGCTGTGCTGATAGTGTTAAAGTCGGTGAAAAAGTTGAGCGCCGCGGTGACGCTGGGTGAGTTGGAATTGTCAGTTGGGACTGACACGAGCGAGGCGACGAGTTGGCCGTTTGCGTTGATGCCGAGGGTGTAGGTGTCGACGATTTTCTTATCGACGAGGTTGCCGTCACCGGCCGTTCCTAGACTGCTCACTCGCATATACACGACTTGGTGCTGGGTCACGATGATGGTGGTACCAACAAAGTCAATGGTGAGGGTGTAGTTGTTGTTAAGTTGCAGGGATCCCATGTCCCAGTTGAGGCCCGCTCCATCGGAACTGGATGAGCTGTAAGAGAATTGAAGGACTGTGCTGCCAGTAGGAGGGATGGTGACGGTGGGTGCCTGATAAGGACTGAAGGACCAAGAATAATTGACGTTGAGGCCCGACAAGGTAACCTGGACGTGCGGGAGGAAGCAGTTTGACGAAACATAAGAAGCCAGCTGGTTGCGAAAGTAGTTGGCGAATGTGTTGCGGTTGATTGCTATCGCTCCATCGTGATCATTGATCTGCGAGGCATCTACCCAATTCCATGGAAACCAAGTTGCTGGTGGCAGAATATTCCCATCTGCAGCGCATAGATAGTTGAGTGTTGCCATCTGCTTTTGGACTGCGGTTGGAGTTGGGTACGGTTGATGAGTTGCTGGGTCAACATAAGGATCAACTTGGAAATTGAAACTACTAAGGGTTAAAGTCGAAGCTGGCGCATTTGATACCGCAATGTTGCAACCCAGGAGAGGTTGGCCGTGTGCTTGCATTTGAGTGAAGTAACTTCCGATGAAGAATTGTTCCAGGACCGAGTAGGCAAAGCTTCCAGATTGCACACCGGTGATCGTGGGGACGCTTTCAAGAGTAGCGTTGGTCAGATCAAAGAGTAACTGCTGTATGCTGAACGCCATGGGCCCAAGATTTGAGATCTGCTTTTGAATATTTGGAGGCAAAGTAGTATAAGCTCCTTTGGCGATAGTAGACAATCGCAAGTCCACTTTCGAAGTGAATACCCAAGGTGGTGAACTAGCTTGTTGGGATGAGATTGTCCATGATGGTGAAGTATAAGCGCTGCCAGGATCGAGCTGCACGATCATGAACTGGGAGCAGAGCATATTGAACTTGACAGCAGATGTGTCTGTACCAAGTGTGACGATATCTGGTAGTTGAGATGGGTTCTGTACTCGAGGAATGCCAAGTTGAGCGCGGAAGCCGACCATGAAGCGGGCTGCCACGAGATTCTTGATGTCTTGGCTAGTAGCCACGTTAACATTTGCTGGGATTGCGAATGGATCAGACCCATGAGCATTCTGCTTAAGAAGGTTATAGTCGATTTGAACAGGCTTTCCCATAGGATCAGCAACGAAGCAGATATTGACCACAGGTTCCTTGAGCGCCGAGAGGAAGGCTAACATTGTTCCGTTGATGCTGGCTTGTGTGGTGGCCACGACAAAGTCATATCCATACTTCGGACCCGAAATATCCGAAAAAGTCAAGGCAGACATGGTGCTCAATGAATGAATTGAGACTGGCGAGAGTTCAGTTGAAAGAAAGTCAAGATATGACAGGTAGATTTGGTATTTGTGAAGAAATTTAAGGACGAAGCGTAAATTGAGGAGGTCGGCTGTTGTGATATGTTGGGAACGGAGCTTTGAGATGTGATGACTGACTTGATCAAGTGGGGTGAGCTTATTTATCAAGTTCCGGTCCAAATTTCTCTCTCCTTAACTCGTGAAATGCAGGGCTGAACGAGGAAAATGCTGGCAAAGATGTTGACCTGCTTCACTCTAATTCTGGTGTTAACCATCATCCAGTCATGATGCAACTCTCTGTGACAACTGCGCCTACTTCGGTTCACATGAGCTTTCAGACAGCCATGGCAACAGGAATCAGCTTGCCACAATGCATTGCTGGACAGAACTGACAACTTTGACTGGTTGCGGATTGGGGGCGCGCTTTCCAGTAGTTTCTGCGTTGTCATGTAAAACAAACACGCGCAGGATTTCCTGCGAGAAGCGCTATGAGATGAGATTGATGCAAGTAGTGCAGTAAGAAGTGATATTGAGTAATTGATTCCCGTGGCTTTTGAAGGAGGTTGGCTCTGAAATAATTGGTTCACTCGTTGCTCTGGCGCGGAACTCGCGACGGTCTTTTCCAGGTCGCGTCGAACAGCTCTGTTCAACCAACCACATGTAAGACAACACCTCAGCTCTGGCTTGGCTGCATGAAGCTTCCAGCATGGTGGATCTGTAAGGGAGATCAGGGGACCAGCTGATTCGATGCAGTATCCAGTATGGCTTAACCCGAGTCAATCGGGAGTCGAAGCGAGCAGACTATCGGATTATCAGTCAGACGCACTCTTCTGAGCTGGACCCAGACATGTAAACTTATTCCGGGTTCGTGCAGGCTGAGAAGGTTGAAGTGTAGCAATTAGAATGCGAAGGCGTCGTCACGTCGAGAAACTGCCATGGTTAGTCTTCCGCGAAGAGTTCGTATAGACTCCTGGATCAACGCCTGGGGCTTGGAATCCAAACCCCAGCCAGCCTCTTTGAAGAGCGGCGCCAACTGACGATTGTCGAGTTGAGATGTCCATTTTGAATGGGCGTATCAAGCTTCGAAGAAACGATGGAGGCGTCGCCTGGGGAAAGGAAAGGAAAGGGAGAGGGGTAGAGGGTACGGGGAAAGCGAGGGCCACAGGTTGGAAGTTGGGGAAATTTTGGTCAAGATAGATGGGGATGGAAGCAGGAGGGGACTTGTGGACGTCGGGACGGGACGAAAACGGGAAAGTGTTTGCTAGTCCAGTCACGTGGCAACGCGCCTTTCCCCTCTTAGAAGGATTGGTTTAGTGGCATTTCCCTTCCCAGCGGGATCGGATGGCATCCTCCCGAATATTTTACGACGCCACAAACACCGGCAGACGCTCAATGGAACTGTTTCATACCATGGATCTGGAACTTGTGCCATCCGCTGCTGTGCTGGGCCTCCACCGCCTTGCACGAGCCGTGATAGCGGGGTGCGAAGTGCATGCAGCAGCAGTACCCCGAAGCAACAGCACCGTGATTTGACACTACCGGTTACAGGCAAGGACACATGGTGCGGCCTGATGGCGCTCCGAGTTCTCGTATTCAGCCCGACCTACAGCTTTCTAATGCAGCTCGAGGAAATACTCGGGCCCCAATCGCTAGGTGTTTAGATCTGTGCGTTGGACTCCCCCGTGACTGACGATACCGATCAACAGTGAAGCTAGCGCTGACAACTAGTTGATGGTGGCTATCATCATAGGGTGCGTGTTTGATTCAAGGTAAAACAAAAGCACCAGCCTTAAAAGAGGCTGGCTGATGAATTGATTTTCCCCTCAACCCAAAAACTATCCTGAAAGTTCAGTGGAGCGGACCTGCCGATGTTGAGATGCTGTTGGATGGATACGAACTGCTGGCTTGCGTTTCCTTTTTTCTTTTCCTTTCATTGCTTCTCTTTTCGTCTTTTGCGTGTGCAAACCCTGACATCGATAACTACGAAGCCATAGAGAATATTGATTTGATGGAACTAATAGCTTGCAACATCCCCTAACTCCAGCATCAAAAATCATCTCAACCTCCTCTTATTCTATAACCCCACCACGGCTACTTAAACCAACTTGTGAGATCAGCACGAAGACAACATTATTCCTATCATACCTCGAACACTTAGTCAACTATCCGCACTATCGCCCATCATGAAGATCACCACTGAAACCGAGCTCATGAAGAATCAGAAGCATGCCGACGTCATGGCACCGGACATGGCCTTCGAAGTGATTCAGACTCTTGAGGGAGATTCTATCTTCTTCTCAATCGGCACCGATCACGTCTTCTACGTGACTCGAGAGATTCGCGAAACTCAAACCGGATGGTCTAGGGTTGATCTATCCTCCACCCTTTCCAGCCAGCATGGGAACGCCGCAGTTACCGCCAAGTCATTCTCCATCTCTCAGAACGCTCAGACCATGCAGTTTGATGCAGCCTTGATCATCACCGTCACAGGTGCCGACTTCTTGTACCTCTCTCTGAATCACCCCAACACTGCAGATGCTTGGGCCAATGGTGTAACGTGGACGGTTATACCATTCGATGCTGCGAATATTACGGTTCCGAAACCCTTGACGATTGCAGATGTCTACCTCATGAATATTCCTTCGACGGACGGGTCCAACCCTGTTCAAAACTGTTTTGTGGATATCATGCGGACAGCCGGAGACCCGTTGGCGCTCCTCGATCGTTATTATATCACGCCCGGCTCAACACCGCAGTGGGCAAAACATACTCTTGCCATCGACCTTAAAGCAGCCTCAATCTCCAGCTGTCTTGGACACCGCACCAATGATTATGTGCCTGGTATTTATACTTTCGGTACTATTGGTACCACTCGGGAACTCATCTATGCACCACAGTACAACTTTTTTCGGCCTGCAGTTGCCCCGCTGGCCTCACGACTCACCCTGCCAGCTGGTGCAACTGCGATTTCCTCGGCTCTAAACGGCAACGGTGACACCAATCTCTTCGTTGCAGGCACTGGTGGTATATATGTCTTTACCCCCGATAATCAAGGCGATGGTTCGAGTCCTGTTCTTGCTGTCCCTTCCTCGACTCTCGCTCAAATCAATATTCTTGCCGGCGTCTCTGAGTTGTCAGCTTCTACAACAAGTTCTCGAACTGTGGTCTGGGCTCTGAATGCTCAAGGCAGTCTTGTCCATACCTACTGTCCAGCAGGCCAGGAAGCCACTGCTTCTGCATGGTCAACCCCTATCCCACTTTGTTCAGGAGTCGAAGGCTTTGCGTTCTATCTCAACATGGCAGCCTCGAACAATGTCCTATTTGCTCACCTGTCTGGTGCACAGCTGCTCCAGCTCACCCAGGACCCATTGACTGGCACCTGGTCACAAAGGAATATCCTTCTTCCAGCCACAGCTATCAACGACATGATTGAATTCAACAGCTTCACCACGCACATCAGCATCTATGATGCCAATGGTCTACCTGTCACCAATACTCCAGTTACCTTGACTTCGACTAGTCCAGTAACTGTCTATATCAATAACGTTTATCACGTCCTGACTCCAACTATCCCTATCAACGCAACTTCTGATTTTTCCGGCTCGGTCACTGTTGTTCAAGAAACTCAATCCCTCAATGCAGTATGTTTCGAAATCACCGTCACAGGTCCTCCTTCCGTGACTGCCCAGGTTGACCCTCTAGCCAAAGCTTCGCAGACCCTAGCTTCTATCCAGCAAGGCTCCGACCTAAGAGCAGTTCAGATTAAAGATACCACTGGGGCTGCCCAGCCTCTCATCCCTAGCACTGTTCCTTCAACGACATCAGATGCTGCCGCGAAGTCTATTGCCAATCTTTGGAAAATAAAGGCTACTCTCCCAGCCGATGGTTCTGTCAAGACCACAGCACCTGCAACTGCGGTATCACATGTGGCGTCGTCAACTACAGCATCCATTAAACCACCACTTGTTTGGGGAGTTTCATTTGTGAACGGTGCTACGTATCATGAAGGAGAAGAAGCTGTCTCTCAGCATATTCGAACGAAAGCAGTTGCAAATACAGCCCCAGTACATACAGTCGGGCTCTCCTTGGCACAGCAAATCGAGGTAGCCGCTGGCGATCTATTCAACTTCCTCCAAAGCGCATGGGCAGATGTGTCTAGCTTCGTCGTCCAACAAGCCGGGGCCGTTTATCATTTCTTGGCCACCATTGGCGGCAAGATCTATGATGCTATTCTTGATAGTGTAGCGGTGGTAACTGGCGCTATTGAGTTTGTCTTGAACCAAATTGAAGTTGCCTTTGAGAAGCTCGTTGCTTGGCTGGGATTTCTCTTCGACTGGGATGATATCAAGCGTACGCACCTTGTTCTAAAGAATGTCATGAAGCAGTTTGGCAACAAAGTTATCAGCTCCATGGATACCTTGGAGACTATGGTCGAAAACGCATTCGTCAACCTCGAAAATGAAATCAACTCGTTTACTGGTATTACGGACCCGGGAGAACTCATTGGAACACGCCAACAAGCTGCTTCCGCTACTCCCGGCGTGAATTCTCCACAGTCCAATTGGGCCGTGCAACATACTAACAACGGCATGGGAGACGCGCAAACAACTTATGTTGGTTCGAACAGTAGCTCCCCTGGTCTTGATCAGCTGATGGCAGACCTTCAAGGACTGGTGACAAACGAAGAGGACTATATCTCAACGACTGTGACACAAATCAAGACCCAGGTCATTGATCAGATCTCTTCGATGACACCACTTGAAGCAATCAAGAAAATACTCGGCATTGTATCGGACTTGATCCTCAAGTCAGCTCGAAATATAATCGTCAAACTCATCGATGTCATAAAGCTCATGATCAGCGAACTCCTGGTCATGCTTGATGCTCCAATCAACATCCCGATCATTTCTCCCATGTATAAGGCTATTACTGGGAGTGACCTTTCTGTCCTTGACCTTATCGCCTTCGTCGGAGCTATCCCGGCCACGATTATGTACAAGCTTGCAGCTGGCCAAGCTCCATTCCCTGATAACGCCACCACAAATGAACTAATTGCAGCGCCCGACTTTGCTACGTTGAGCTCTTTGATCACCGGGTCGAGCGCACCAGCCGCTGCGCAAACCAAATTGGTCTCTGGCATCCACTCTGAGATGAAATCCACTGCAGTCTCTAAGTGGGTACCAGATGCCGGGATTCAGAACATATTTGCCATAATCATGAACTTCGCTGCTGTAACTGGCTCCATCTTGGTGGTAGCCTGTGCAGTCAAGAAGCGCGAACAGCCCACTCCCCCTTCAGCGGAAACGACAACAATCCGCGCCATCGCCGCAACTTCCTATCTCCTATTCATTAGTCCTGATATTGCAGGCGCATTCTCGAACGGCGCCGAGTGGTACGTGATAATGAACGACATCATAACCATCATCGCGACCGGCAAAACCTTGTTTGACAACACAGAATTCCTCTCCGAGGACGATACCTGGAATAACAAGATATCCCCGATCCTGGAAACAATAATTAATATTTGTTGGCTGCCGACAGCTATCGGAGCTATCCCTACTATGATCCATGAGGGCAAGACACCAGCAGCTACGGATTGGATTGGCTTGGTTGCTAATTTGTTCTTTGATGGTGGTGGGGCGCTCACGGCGGGCACTTCGGAAGAGCTGGCGCCGGTGCCGGTTGCTGAAGGTTTGTTTGCCGCTTCACAGGTCTGCAACCTGATGTACGGACTTTTGTGTGGTATATGTGCTTCAATGTCTGTTCCCTCCTAATCCTACTCTTGAGAGCTATCATGTTCTTCGGCATGCTGGCTTTCTGGAAGCTATATGACAAATTGAATTTGTGTGAAAGGAGTTTTTTATATTGAAAAAGTAGCTTGATCGAGAGTTCTATTATGTTTTTGAAATTCTGGTTGAGATATCAGAGTTGAGTAGTAAATTTGGAACAAATTTGTTTTATGATTTCAAAATTACCGGTTACTGGAATCCTGATGTATGAATTTGATTTATTTCCCAGTGGCATTCACGCAGGCTTCTCAATTAAGACCCCCCCCCGAACTTGGGCACCTGCGAAATCATTTTCAGTTCCGAATATTGCTCGAAAACCTGTTGAACCACTTCTAGCGTATTAATATACTTCAGAGATTGGCGAGGGATAGGAGCTTACCAGTAGGAAAATAGTCATTTAGGTGAATAAGAAGTCGAGCCCCAAGGACGACTTCGCCCTAGAAAAGTTGCGCATAAGTATAGAGTGACAGGGAACGCTCTTGCCATACTTTTACTCGCAGCTCGGCGTTGGGATCCCGAGGCATTGAGAAGTCGAGTCCCTCAAAACGAGCATTATTTTCGTTGGGTGTGGTACTTGCGACAAGTTCTTGCTGGCGTCGTGGGCTCATCGAGTACCATAGGAGGCAACAGAGATGGCAAGGCGGCTCTGGGAAAGCCGATGCCTAATAGGTTGTTCCTCGGTCGAAACTGTCCTTCTTGAACTGAGAAGTAAATTATTTTCGAGACTAGAAGTCATGCCATTCCACCAAGCGCGTGAGGTATAAAGATGAGCCCATTATAAGCTTTGACTTTATAATGAAGCGGTCGCATCGTTCGCACAGGGCCACGTCGTTGAGAGAATCAAGGTTCCGTGAGTTGAGCGGGAACCAGCGGGGGCTACTCATTCTCCATTTGTGACTGAAGAAGTAGAACGGAAACAACTCCGCCGTCATGGTGTTGAGATAATAGAGGATATAAGCCGCATAAAACAAAGCCCGTAAGAGAATAATCGTGACATCCCAAAGATAGAACCCCCAAAGTGACTGATCTGAGCGGAATGCGAAACCCAAACCGAAAGCGATGCCAGCCCAGAGGAGGTACCAGACCACCGGCATGAAAGGTGCGAAGGCATAAATTATGACATGGAATGAAAGGAACCAGGCGCTGGCACATAACAGAAAATGTTTTACGAGGGCCAGAAGCAAGGTATGAATGACACTGCAACCATTTACACCGCAAGAGAAAACTCCGAGTAATGGAATGGAACCGGTGAAATCACAACAAATAAATAACGAAAAATTTGAAGAGGGAACAGATTATTAGCTGGCAAGCATCGTGTGAATAGAACAATATTGATTCCATATAGCCCGCCCTGTAAGGCACTACAAGCTTGCTCTGGTGACACATCCTCGAATAGATCGTTTCCTTGTCATTCCTTTTGCGATGCAGTATCCTGTGGCTGACATGAGAAATGAGGGTACCATTTCCACCGATGCCGTGAGGGAGGAAGTTCCATGTTTCAAGATCTGAAGGTCTCTGCGAAGCATTGATCGAGTTATTCGTGCTCAACTAATACCAATATTTTCCCCGACCCCAGTTATTATTGCGGACCTTCTTGTCCAAAGTAAAGTCGCTGGCTGGTCAGTTTTCGATTACCCAGCTGGCCGAGGATCTCGTCCCAGGCTCCAAAAGTTTTCATCCAACGCCAGTATTTGAGGCGTGCATCCAGGCCCCTTATTCCCGCTGCCCTGTTGTGGGTTGGCGGGCCTTCTTGTGTAGTAGAGCATGCTAAACCATTTCTATCGTTCATAAGGCGGATTAAGCAAGCCTTTAAGGCCCCGTTCAATCTAAGCCAGGTGTCCCATTCAGAAAAGAACCGTGGACTGTGGTTGTTTGTCCCGGTGCCCGACTGAGTCAGAGATATCCTCCAGATATCTGCCCGTTATGGCAAGACTACGAACCGTATTCTAGTGCAAGACCTCGATATTCAATCCCCTTCGTCAATAGTCTCCCCATCCACCAGTTTCGACTTCCCAGGCCCGCCGTTCTGCATGCGTCGAATCTTTTCTAGACGTTGTTTGGGCGTCCCTTTCGATCTCTCAGGACTGCGATGGCCATGCATCTTTCGCACTCTTTCTAGACTCCTATGCCTCGGCGGACTATGCTTCAGAGTATATTTTGCGGCGACTGATTTTCGCACATCAACAAATGCCTGCCGGTGTTCAGGGTTCAACATATCGTATCTTGCAATGGGTCTCGAGGGTCGCTTTCGGTCCGCATAAACGCAGAGGTGGCGGCTTTCCTGTATTATATAGTAGGTCTTTCGAATCTCGAGGTCGGTAAATTCGGGTTCTTTGGGGCCCTGGCTGAATTAGAAGCGATGCGCAATTGATTAGAGAAGCCTACCCGCCAGCCCAGGTACCAGAGGCATTTGCGCCGCCGATCGTAGAAAGGCTCCGTCGCTGTGTGAAATGTATATCGAAACATTGATTGCGAAGCAAATGAGTATCCAGAGTGTTCTCCTTTCACGTCTTTCGCATCTGGGTTTAACTCTCGTTGACGTTTGAGAGTTGACAGGAGATCTTGCAACTCGGAAGCCGCTTTCCATTGCGTGTCCTTCAGGCCCATCTGGCGAACGATATCCTCGCGGGGTGGCCACACCATTAATGAAGTCATTTGCGCGCTGCAGGTGAGGTTGAAGGGGCAATGCCGAACGTGAAGACGTTGACTCCCGTGGTTCAATTATTGATCGATTCCCAACGAGATTCCTTGCAGTGGCGTTGGCGCAGCAACGAACCCCACTAAATACCACCATTGCGACCCCCATCGTGACCTACATAAAGCACATTTCGTCTTCGAAACTTATTCTCAACTAGTCAGATTGGCATAACCCGGTGGTCTCCTTGAAAGCTGCTTGGCTTTCGTTTGTTCCGCCTCCCACTGAGCTGTATTTTTCAAATTTCGGCTCAAACCTGGCCTCGATAGAAAGGTAATTTTTTTCTCTTTTAGATGGAAGACGATGTTTTCCCAAGTGGCTCCCACTGGGGCTTCACACAACTTCAGCGGGTGAGATTCCCCTCGCAGCCAGAGTTCCAGCCGCTGCCTCGGCATCTTCGCCAACATCCGCGACTTTCGAATGCCACAGTAACTCTACTCAGATAATAACAAGATCCGTCAATTTTGCATCCCCAATCTCAAATTTAGATTGCTTGGCCCAGGTACCCACACGCTGGAAGACAGGCAATGGTCCGAATGTTGGATCTGGTAAACTTCTCAGGACGAGACCCATGAATCCCTCAAGTCCTTCTGGGCCAGCTACTAATAAGAAGTATAATGTCTCGCTGGAAATAATTTGGTGAGGCCCAGGGGAATCTACGTTATAGTCAGAGCGCCATTTTCCCCAGGAAGACGAAGGTTTAGTCGATGCTGGAAGTCCCGAGTACTGTTCCCCAGTCGGCCACCAGTAAGTCTCTCTTCGATTAGCCGGACCAACTTGACGTGTGCTCCAGTGCATCTCCCGCAACATTCCACTGACTCGCAAATAGCCTCCTGTTATTTCGTCCATTGGATTGCCACTAATGGAAGTAGTCTTGGCTTCGAGGATATTGAAATGCTGTGCTATCCATCGCCTCGATCTTTGCACATAGTAGACGACACCCCCGGGAACGCAAGCCCATGACCATGTCGGGGCGATATAGGTGCTTGGTCTTGGAAGATTGTCGGTACTGTCCCACAGCATTTCATTGACAAGATTACTGGACCACAATCCAGCAACATATGAGCCCACAGGAGACCCTGCCCGGAGCTGATGTTCCTGAAAGTCCTTCGCTACTCCAGCGATTGCAGGTAAGCGATCACCCCCGAATGAGATATCAAGCTGTGTAAAGATTGAAACCACAAGCATCCAAAATACTCGATCGTTATACCCTATCCTAGAAGTCCTGCCCTGATATATGAGGTTTTTGCGGTCCTTATCAGAGACTGAAAGTTGTAGGAGCTTCTCTATAGCGCCACACTCACATGAGCTTGACTCGACACATTCAAATGAGACTTCCTCTGGCCCGAAATGCAGGACCTTTGGGGAGAGCATCCTTTCTTGATATACCCACGCACGTCTGAGTAACGGAAAATCGTCAATGCCGTCAATACCTGGGGCATCGTAGATGTGCTTCAATCGTGCCGGTCTTACAAAGACGCTGCAGGACGATCCTGCCCCGTCTACTCCATTAACTTTAATAAGCTTAGTCCCTTCGATCGAGCAGTTGCCATAGTGGTCTTTTGCACTAGTTGCTGCCAAACACAAGCAGCAACCGCCATATATGGAGGCCATCTGGAGTGCCTCGTGCCGCCAATCCTCCCTGTCATCTTGGATAATGCAAAGTGAGTCGATCCAAATGTACTCGATACCGAGTAGTCTGCAGTGCTCAATAGCATCTCTAAAAACTTTCGGCAGTCGATCCCAGGGAATGGTTTGCTGATAGTCTAGCAGAGTGGCCTGAGTAGTTTTGATGCTTTCGGTCTTGCCCCAACAATGCGAAAGGCAAGCGTAGGCAAGAGGTTTACCTTGTGTGATGAGAATTCGAATATCATCAGAAGGTGCCAAGCCGATGTAGACAAGACGTTTTGGTACAATATTTGCTTGCGGCGAGCAATTCTGGTGTTGGGTATTGCATCGAGACATCCACGATTTGATCAAGGAGATGCAATCATGGGATCTTGAATTTCCAGTAACATGTAGAGAATTGCCGATATATGGAGTGGAATGTTCTCATGTTTATGAGATAATATACTCTTAGAGGAAGAATATAGTACTTACCTGTGTATACCATCAAGTTTATGTGGCGTTCCTGAAGGGTTCCATCTAGTAATTGGTTAAAGTAGACAAATTCGAGGATCCATGGTCTTGGGTGAGAAGGCGCGATTTCATATCGTAGGCTACATATAGCCCCGGGGCTAGATTGTTTGTCAGGGATCGGGAGCGCGCCTTGCGGAACGCACATCTTGAAAGACAACGCTAGAAGTTCACATGTCGGGCAGCTGTTCAGCAACAGTGCGGGCAAGTCCATTTCGAGAACGGGAAGATTACAGCAGTTGTTTAGGTCGGAACACCTTTCACAGGAAGATAGGGGAGACCGGATCGAGCCTTCTGGCAATATCCTTGAGGATATTCATCAGCTTTGGAAATATCATGGGGTGATTGTAGTACGTACGCTCTTATGACTCCATCTTCAACACAGAGAAGGTCATCAAGGTGTAGGAAATCAAGATTTGATTCTTCCCTAACCATTCCTCCCCTTGTATGGCCCACGGGTAATTGAGCTTGGATAATTGGGGTGTTGTTTTGAATGGTGCCAGCGATTTCTAGTTGCGTCCTTTGAAAGGCATTCTTGCCGTATCCGAGATAACCACCATAATTGCCCAAGACATTATTGAGGTCGATATCATTCTCAACTGGATCATCATCATCGTCGAGACAAATAGTTGATAGAACGGAATTTTCTTTAACCTTCCACCAGATTGTACCTTTGCAAAAGGTCTTCACATTGGCCAGTTCCCTCTTTATCTTCGGCTTTGTCCAGGGTATTGTGCGTTTGATCACTCTGCCCTCATACACAGCAAGTATAGTATCGAGTTGTATCACGGCATTTCGCGGAACCCCAAAAAGATTTTGAAGCTGTGCATGTAGCCTTGTACCTGAAAGTCTAATGCTCTCGCAGCTTGTGGAATAGTTCCTGTAGAAGCCACTCTTGTCTTCAAAATCGTACTTGAACGCACCGTTTTCGTTGCCCAAGAAATCATTGAGATCTATAGAAGACGTGACAACGTCTCCATGCTCGTTCGTACATTCAGCTGTAAAGACCCCAGTGGAACTAATGCTCCCAGAGCGTATGGCCTCACTGAGAAGCATGTCGGATAGCCTGTACGGGAATTGAGACCGCCAAAATAAGGCTGACAAAGAGCAAAAGCTTTGGTAGTGAAAAGCAGTTCGCTCAAGGAGCTGTTGAGGAAATTCGTCTAACGTCAGATCGGATTAAAATAAGTCCGGACGTTTTGGTACACCCCTTGCCGATATCGGCCATTTTTTTCTCCGCCTAGGAAGCTCTAAAACCATTAGACAAATACAGCATGGGGGTTTAAATTTAATTCCCACCCAGGTGGGGGGGGGGTTTCAGCCCAAACATTCACATTATTATATCAACTTGCGATGTCGACGATAAATATCTCTATCGACTTCAGATGAAGCTCCCAGGGTCAAGCTCTGTTCACATACCGTTCACCAAAATAACCCTGTCGATTTATTTAAAGCACATGATGAAATTCTAGCCGTTGAGTTGATATACAATTTGATACTTAGTTGATCGGTGGTTACTATTCAGCCAGAAGATCTATAGAGTACGTAGGAATCGACACTGGGCAAGTTAACAAGCATTGCCAACCACCGAATCGATCTGCACACATCTATTCCGACTACCTGAAATCTACATATTTTATCCCGATCTAAAGTCCGCAAAGACGCCACTCCCCTAATTATTATAAAGTCCATCCTAACTCCTTCCCTTTCTGTCTTCCAACCATATATATTCATTCCCTCGTCTACTTCTGTGCAAACGCCTCAGTCGAAGTATCCCTATCGCTCAGAACCATCATAGAATCCTGTGCCTTCTTCCCAATGATATCTCCGGGGTGTACGACATTCAGGCTGACGAGCACTCCCAACATCAATACACCATCGAAAATATACAGATACACTTCACTCGTCATCAACGGTCCGTCGTTCCCTCCTGTAAATTCCACCACTCGGAAGAGGGATCGGATCAAGATTAAAATACCAGTGAAGTACAATGTGAGCATGTACTTTTGCCAGTTGATTGCCGACGAGGCTGCTGTTGGCGTTCTGCGAAGCCGACGATCGAAGATCAAACTTGTAACGAGGAAGATGCCAAAGAAGATGATCTGCAAGAAGAGACCAACGACGATGAGGTGCTTTCCGTTGTTGATACTACTAGCTTTCGAGACCATCGAGCCACCTAGAGACATCAACGTTGCCCAAGTGACTACAGGTGGTACGTACCTGCAGATTGTACTAAGAATGATAGTACATCTCCACACACAAATATTTTCGTCAACCATTTGGCCCGGATCGGAGCCATACTCTCGCCTTGAGTCACTAGGATCAATCGGCCCAGGACCATGTATATGCTCGCAGCAAAAAGAGCCGGAGCTACTAGGAGGAGGATGACTTGGACGACATAGATTGAGAGGCTTGTTTGGTTGTTGTGAGCAAGTGCTCGAGCAATATATCCACCGATTTCAACTGGGATTGTCAGCGGGGTTAGTGGTGGGGGCGTATAAACAAACAGAAGCCTCCGATGATCAGCGGGATCAGGAACATTGAACCCTTCCTTGCAGCTTGGTAGACATGAAAGGATGTAGTGCCTATGAAAAGAATGGCAAAAATCACGCCAGCCACCAGCGATGGGTGGTATCTTTTTGTATAGAGTCAGCGAGAGGTTCTTGGCCAGATGCGAGGGTTGTTACCTGTAAAGCACAAATTTGGGCAGATCACGAGAGAGCAGCATTGCAAGACCCATAGCGAAGGAGGCCGATAAAAAGAATGTTCAAGAGAATTGCGGGTCGTTGGTGGAAGATCAGTTGAAGTTTGGCGTCAACAGAGCGGGATCACGGAGAAGACGCACTTGTTCATATACAAACGCCTGGGCCCAGGTCGGCCTTTTCGTGCTCCTGAACGCCGGTCCAATGTCGATAAGAAAGCTGTATCTCTTTTGGAAATTGTCCGTATTCGAGATTACAAGCCAATAGTTTTCCTGCTGCGCCCACGCGCCACGTCGACGTGAACCCCTGAATTGGGAGCCTGGAGAGCCTCTCGGACCACGGTGCGGTCCAAGCTTAGCGACCGCCCCTTGGAGGCCCCTTAAAACGCGGTCTGCCCCTCGAGCTTTCGGATCGGTGTTCGTTTATCGCGTCTTCTCATTCGACACTCGTCCAGCATCATCAAATGGCCGAGCTGGTATCCAAGCCTAGACGCCCGCATCATAAGAGCCGAAACGGCTGCGCCCAGTGTAAGCAGCGGAAGGTCAAGGTACAGGAGCGTTTCGTATTCTTGTTCGGGGTTCCGAGCCTCCGTTCACCCTCACAACTTGACAATTCAGCGCTTGCTCACACCTCAACAGTGCGATGAACAGAAGCCAACATGCAAGAAATGCGACAACTACGGCTCAACATGCTCATTTCTGCAGACTCACCCACAGAAGAGCCGGCTTCCCACGGTGGCCTCGATGCTGGCATCACCTGAGCCAACGCTCTCGTCAGTCTCAAGCCCTGCATCAAGCGTCTCTCTCTCCACCAAATTTTCAATGCTGGATATGGAACTTTTGCACCACTGGACTACGGTTACTTGCCAAGCATCGCTTGACTACGCCGCGGGTGTAGACGTCTACCGAACGACAGTGATTCAATTTGGTTTCGAGTTCCCCTTTGTGATGCATATCCTTCTGGCAATGACTGCTCGCCATCTTGAATATTTACGGCCACAGCGACAAGCAATCTACAAACATGCCGCTGATTCCCATGCAGCAACAGCACTGTCGCTATATCAGCCGGAAATCGCGAACCTTACAACAGACAATTGTCACGCGTGTTTTGCCTTCTCTACTTCCTTGGCCCTTTACACCTGGGCATCACAGTCTCTCGACAAGCCTTCTACGCTATTCTTCAAGCCGTCGACAAACTATCAATCGGCTGATATCCAGTGGGTGAAACTCCATCGCGGGACAAACACTATTTTGGCAGCTGTGTGGGATGTGCTGGAGAAGGGTCCTTGCCATTGCTTATGGGCCGACTGGAAAGATCTCGATGAGGACCGTCCAGATCCTCTGTATCCTGGTGATGAAAGGTATATCAATGCGCTAAGTGAGGCATGGAAGGACCTACCAGAGGAGGACCGCTGCATCCTAGATACCAATCTCAAAGTCACGAGACGAAGCATAAGCATGTTGGATTTCTCGCCTGGACCCAGCAAACTGGCCTCTGGGATATCTTGGTTCTCATATATTTCAGAAGAATTCATACAGATGTTGTCCGAGAAGAGGCCGGAAGCTTTGTTGATTATCTGTTGTTATTGTCTGGTATTGAAGAGGATGGGAGAGACATGGTGGATGAAGGGAAAGGCAGAGAATCTTTTGAGAACAGTCATGACCGAGCTTGGAGGAGGTTGGGAGACTTGGACGAGGTGGCCTATACAGGTCGTTTTGGGAGAGAACGGAGTGCTACCTGGTTTCGAGTCTCGGATCTGATCTCGCGCCGGCTCAGTTTCAATGCATCAGTGCGTGTGGCGGGACGATTTGTGGCTGCATCTCGGCTGCACACCGTCGGATCCTTCTGCGCATCACCCCACACATTCATTTAACACATCGTGTTCCACCAACGCTCAACAACGCATTGCAACACCTGCAATTATCAATTGCGAGCCCCGGAAAGCAATTCCCCTCTCTCAGTGACGATGGATCCAACATTCGTCGATGTGGTGAACCGATTCGGGCTTCAACTGCAAGCCCTCACCCTCAACCCTAGTGAATCAACCGGACTCTGCGCAATGAACATCTACCACTGCCTCTCCATGGTTGCGGCAGGTTCCAAAGACGCAAACCTTGCAGCATTTAGCCAAGCACTGGGCTTCGATGCCTCTAAGCTGAACCAAGCATTGCAGAACACCGTACAACTCGACGCATATTCCAAAACAAACACATCGGTCGACTTCAGTAGTGGCAGCTCAATCTGGCATCGCGAGGACTTCATCCTTGAAAAGCCGTGGCTGGAGACAATGCAGAACACATTTGGAGCGACCGTTGGACCCATGGAACTCCAGCCAATCAATGACTTCATCTTCCGTGAGACGAAGGGAAAGTTCAAGGACCTGATCAAGTCTGGTGACCTGGCGGGTGCTGTTTTGATTCTCGTTGCGTGTCTGTACTTCAAAGCGAAATGGCAGAATCCTTTTGAGAAGCGGATGACGATGGCGGAAAGCGACTTCCATACCTGGGATGGCAAGACGACGCCGTGCGCGATGATGCACAAAGTGGATAAGATGGAGTATGTGGAGAATAAGGAGTACCAGGCCTGCTTCCTGCCATACCAGAGCGGGGGAAACTCTGGTCCACAGTGGAAAGCTGCTGTTATTCTCCCGAAACGAGAAGGATTCGATGCTATGCGCGATACTCTGACGGGATTTTCGAACCGTCCTGAGGCTCTAGTGACCCTCTTCAGAGGTGTCAGCAGTGGCCAAACTGCATCTTCACGCCCAGTTTCAGAAGCACGAACACAAAAGATTTCACTTAGCCTCCCCCGCTTCTCTCTGAAGCTCCATCTTGATTTGATTCCCTCACTCAAGAAACTCGGGCTGGGCCCTGCCTTTCAACCTTCTGGGGACTTTGCACCAATTAGCACCGGGCCGCTGATGATCAGCCGGGTGACGCATGATCTATTCCTCGAGGTCAACGAGGAAGGCACTGAAATGGCTGCTGTGACTGTTGTGGTGATGACGTAAGTTTACACATTCATAGGTTGGAAAATGCCCCTCTTCTGTTCAGTTGTTAAGGATAGACTTAGTCGGAGCATCCAAGTCATTCCAGATATGACGGTCAACAGGCCGTTTCTATTTCTCGTATTCGATGCAGTCACTGGATTGGTGCTTTGTGGTGCTGTTGTGGCCACCGTTGGAGGAAGAACGGAGGAATAGTGGCCTCGGAATATTCCTTCCCTGGTTGCTGAATACTTAGAGCTTGACTTCTTGGAGTACTGATTCTGAGACCAGAAAAAGCCGCAGCAGACAAGTCATCAAAGAAATGACAGTTGATCGACCCTTTCTCTTTCTGGTGTTTGATGATGCTTCAGGCCTTGTGCTTTGTGGAGCTGTGGTCAATTCAATGAATGTATCGTAAGGAAGGAGGGCAGGATTGGGAGGAAGCTGGGCCAGAGTCAACATTTGCTCTGAGGGGGCTGTGAATTAGATGTGCTCCTGAAGTTTGCGATAGCAGCAAAGGACTCTCACAGCATCTGAAAGATAGTGATAATAGACAAATTTTGTCTATCAAGAATGGAAAAAAAGTGAAGCACTTTCATTGCTTGTTCGGGATTCGATGTGCTGCTCGTCTAGTATCAATGGCTGCTTTACTGAACCGGTGTCGCCGCCTTAACAGGCCTTGAAAAATCGCTAATCTTATCACCGATCGCCGATCAGCCACACCAAAGTCTTACAAGGGTTGAACTTCGACACCCTCATGATTCCTTGACCAGCATCATCAATCAGCCCAATCCCATTTCTATATGCACGGAAAAAGCTCTCAATTGCAATATACATGCGCACGCTGTCTGCGAGCTTCTCAGCGATACCATGCATCTCGGATCGAGTCCAGAGCTCCTGCGCGGAGCTTTTCCAGTCTACTGCCACTTCGATATGCCCAGCAAGATACAGCAAAGTTGAAAGAAGCAGATGAGGTTCCAGCCCCAGAATCATCAGTCCCCGGTCCCTCGAAAGCCCCGACCACAAATCATGAAGAACCCGAACAAGGGGCGATGTCCAGGCGTCTCGCCGAAGCCACCGAAGATGCACTCTTCGAAGGCGGAAGAGCAGGACGAAAAGCTGTCGAGGAAGCTGGATTCTCAGACGAATTGAAGAATAAACTACTGGAGAGGATTGAAGCGGCGAAGTTTCGATCAGATAATACGGCAGCTTTTTCGGAAGCAGAGATGTCGTCAAATGTTGGACGTGGTACAAGAGATATTGCTACGGGGCAGGCATGGACAGGGACAGAAGCGCAAGGGGATACAGTACTACGAATGCTTGACGATTCTCGGAAACCACTGAAACCCGGTCTTCGGGGCCCATCTAAGCTTCCAGTTGTCGATCTCAGGCCGAAGGGGCAGCCGAAGCAACGACCCGGCCAGAGATTAGCAAATGCGAGGGACAAGACGTCAATATATACTATCTCGAAGGATTCTGGGATGACAGAGAAAGAGAGGGAGGAAATGCGGAAAGAATTGAAAGAGAGATTTACGCCTGGGGCAAGAGCGATGCCGAATTCGATACGGGGGTTGGCTGCTTTGGCTAATGAAAGGATCGAGGATGCTATTGCTAGGGGTCAATTCAAGGTAGGGTCTGCATCTCATTGGCAGTACTCTTTGCTGACATCCTCTACAGAATATTCCTCGTGGCAAAGCGATTGAACGAGATGCCAGAGCCGATAACCCTTTCCTTGACACCACCGAATATATCATGAACAAGATGATACAGCGTCAGGACATCGTCCCACCATGGATCGAAAAGCAGCAAGAGCTTGTCAAGGCAGCCAATGTATTTCGAGCAAGGCTACGAAATGACTGGAAACGACATGCAGCGAGGACAATTGCAAGCCGAGGTGGAAGTCTACAGGAGCAGATGAGAATGGCAGACAGATATGCGGAGGCAGAGAGAGTTCACAACCCAAAGAGACGGGCTGTGGAGCAGATATCTGTCCCTACTAATGCTACAAATGATCCAGTAATGGTGAAGATTACCCAGGAAGCTCCATCTTCTACAAGAGAACCTTCGATCCAGATATCCGTGGAGACTAAGGATGCTCAAGTAACAATTTCAGAGCCGCCAGATACTTCCATCCCACAACCCGAGCCTCCCAGAACACCACTTCCAGCACCTTTCCGGATGCCTACTTGGGAGGCAGCAGAATTATCTTATCTCAACCTGGCTATCACCAATCTGAACAGCCTTACCAGATCATACAACCTGATGGCTCCCGAACTCGCCAAAAAGCCGTACTTCTCTCTGGACCGAGAGCTTAAGTCTTGCTACGCTGACGTAGCCCCCCAACTTGCCGGAGAGATCAAAGAGAGGGCCGCGAGACCAGCGAAGGAGCTGGTAGAGAAGATTGGACATGCACCTGGTTCCGTATTTGAAAAGTTCGCAGGTGAGAGAGCAAATGTGTATGACTCGAAGAAGCCGATGTACGGGTGGAAGGAATTTTGGCAAGATTTATGGGAGAAGCGGGTTTAATTCGGTCTACAGCTGCATGGCAGAAATTTAATGCTCTTCACGATTCACCTTAGAATTCTGTCTGATGGGATTCTCGGTCAAAATGCGTTCGTGCCGGTTGCGCGTGTCTTGGTCGTTCCTTCCCACGCGACCTTGCAAGTCGATCTCAACTTACTTTGCCCGTCGCTCTTCCAACCTTCCACCTCACCATGTCATTTTGAATACGACCAGCATCATTTCACAACTCTGCATCGATATGTCGGAGACCTCGCCGACGGACACCACCGGCAGCAAGCCCACAGGCCGCTTTCGAGACCGGAAGACACGAAAGTTGACCCGTCGATATCAAGAGTCTCTCGAGGATGGTGAGTACAGCCCTTGGGGATTCTTCAGCAGCCCCAAGATGGGGGGAACATCGGATACGGAGGATTCGGCACCAGAGGAATCTGTTGATAACGATGATATTATGACTATGGGGGCAGAGGGTGATGGCTACATTACGAACGATGACTTCCAGGATGGCAAGGCGGGAACTCAGGGCAGAGAACAACCAATGCTCCAGGACTCCGCTATCGATCTTTTTGAAGATGTGCTGGACCAGCCAACAGTCTTGTCTGGACAAGGTCGATTCACTGATGATTCCGCAGTCGAAGTCCCAGAACAACTAACAAGCCCTCGAGAGGTCGAGATAGCAAACACTGGCCCCCCTGCAAACCAAGTATCGGGCCAGTCATTGCATGCCCGGAAAGAAAAGACAACATCTGAGGGTTTTGCGTTGGATGAAAAGACCTGGGGTAGAGCTATCACTGCTGCAACCGGAAGCAGGAAGAGAAAGAGATCCACCGCTTCAACTCAATCTAATCATGATTTGGACTTCGTTGAGTATAACGAGGAGCCTATCAATCTAGACTTCTCGCGGTGTATCGATGATCCGTTTGAGGCTTTAGAGGCACGCATTGAGAGTCAACGCAATAGCACCAATAACTACGACCACGGACATCCTTCTTCTTTCCCAAGTGCACCGTCATTCACGAGTGCAATTACATCAGGAAGATTACATCTGCCGTACTTGTCAATATCTCACGAAGAGCCCACAAGACCAAAGCCGCACTCAGCTAACTCGGTTGTGGTTCATCACTCTAATTCGGTTCGATCTACACCTGCACAGCCAGAGGCTGCCCCACCGCCGCCTTCCACAGCCCCGCCGATAAGTAAAGCTTTCGGAGACGTGTTTACAGACTTCGTATATGATGACCGCTTGGCGCTGGCATCGTGGGGTGGAACAGACGGGTTGGGTATCATTCCCATAGACGAACCGCTGTCTCTCCGGAACTGTGCAACCAATCTGTTGGAGCTGAATCGTAGTAAGATGGAAGAGACCCAAGCTGTTCAGTCGCCTTGGGTTGATCAGAACGTCATCGCACCAGATAGAAGGGTACGTAGCAAGACCATCGACAATGCTTCGCGAACACGCCTTGATGCATACCACGAGCGTATAAGATCAACTTATATGCGTGGTGGTAACCCGGCATGGGAAACATGGCGACGAGAGGATGATCCGGCATGGGAGCTTTGCTGTGTGCGTGACGAGCAGGCTCATCTTGGGTATGATCCAGTTCCATTTCTCGACCCATTCCATGACATACTCGGCTACCACGGAGACGACTACGCAGAAGATTCGTACTCGCTGCAAATCACGCCTGTTTTCAGATCTCTAGATTCGGGATATTGGCCTGACGAGGAGGCTTTCTTCCGCGAGAAGAACCAAGAAATGAGATTGCGTGGTGGAGCGCTGCCTGAGCCACAGGGTGAGATGGGTTTGGACGCCAACGATCTTGCGGCTGTCGAAGGCTTTGTCTATGACAATCCGCGAGAAGAGTCAGAAGACTCTGTGGATCTCATTAAGGAACCTGCCCAAGGTGAGCCGAGCGAGCAACCTGTCAGCGAAAAGCCCAATGGCGGTCCGGCGAATCAACAACCTGTCCAGGAAAGCGGATCTTCTGGCAAGGGCAAGGAGAGAGAGCAGCGTACTGAGAAAAGCGAGCGAGAGCTTGTGGGTGTCTCTCGACATATCTCCGTCGGCGAAGACATGCATGATGGTTGCTGGTGCGTCGGGATGCAAGAAATTGACGCATTTAGATATTATTGATGGAGCATGAGTGCTTGCTGGTGCATCAGATCCGTACAACTAAAGGGACTGGGGAGTGGATGCTTTGGATTACGTTGCGTGTGAGGACGGATTGTTGTACTTGGTTTATGGATACGATTGCTTCTTTGCGTTGGTTTGGAGAAGGATGATGCGCTGTATTGGATACCACAAAGTCACATGACAACTCTCAGCTCAGCTGTATTCTCCTTGGAGGCATTTTCAATTGCGTGATTTGTCTAACCTCCGATCTGGAGGAAATTGCTCCGGCAGTATTAAAGTTCGCTCTACTGCGTGAGGAGCTGGGGGAACGTTTTGCAGCCGTGTTGGGCACAAGGTGGGGGCCTGATCGAATGACCTTCCCTCATGTCCTAGTATATCTTTGTGCAAACACCGTCTCGAGTCCAGCATTGCCACCGCCTGTCATGTTCAAACTCAATTAATGCTGCCGAGATCGTTGCGCACAAACTTGGCTTTGGTGCAGTAGAACATCGTGCAAGACGAATCAAAGTCTGCCTCATGACCTCGTCTAGTAAGGTACCTTACCTTAACTCTCCACGTACGGGTACAACCTCGTGCGGCCGTGCCTCGAGGCCAACGCCACAACCTTCACATACCCCCGTCACCCTCCCCTTGTTATCTTCCGTCCACTTCGCAAGGCCTTCCCCTCTTATCCTCCTCGGCCCCGCACTCCCAGCCACCTCCATTCCTCATCACGTGCCTCATATGCGCATCGCCCGCACGAGCCCCTTTTCCCCCCTCACACGGCAAAAGGCAGCTTCCCAGGGATATGGTTCGGTAAGGCGAGGGCAGTACAAATACAGTAGGGTGCGGCAGGTGCAGCAAGTGCAGTAACCCGAAAGGGCCTAAATTCTCCGCTGCTGCAAGGATGGCAGGCTTCCCGGATCCAAGCCGGCGAGCGAGCGATCCAAGCATCGGGCCGGGGCCGCAGCCAATGGCCACCGATATCACAAATTGTGACAGCCCCTGGATTCGACCACTTGGGAAATGGCTCCCCGCTGTGCAGCGCCGTTGGACATGCACAAGATTGGGGCCAATTTGAGCGGAGGGCCGTGTGCCCACCTAACTGCCTGTACATGTACACTGCACAGCGACTAGTGAAAGCCTGCATAAAAATAGAATTGCCGCAACAAGAGGAGATCAAAGAACTTGCTCGTGAGGTGTTTGCGCCGCTGACAGGCTGCTGACAGACAGAAGAAGGAACGAATCCATGCCAATGCAAGAGGGCAGCAGAGGAACAGAGATGTAACGTAAAATCCAGGCAAAAAGAAACATAACTTCCAGCCCCAGCACGCTAGAGGGATCCATCTGGTTTCACGAATGCCCCGAGAGCACGAAAACCTCCTTCACGCCTCTCCCTCTGTCTCCATCCATCCCATGGTCCCATCCCATCAGCTAACCTTTCCTGCTTTTCGGCCCTGTTCGTGCACATCCTGACCAACGGCAGCCAAGTCTGCTACAAATGCCGTGGGACAGGCCAACTGCCTGATCTTCTCTGCGCATATCTGCTGTGGGGACCCGTCTGCGCTGTCTCGCATCCTGCATCCTCCCTCCTTCCACACCTTCTCTCTCGCCTTCAACTGTCTCACTGGCCGGCGCACTGCATAGCAGCTGCACAATGTAAGCAACGGAAAACCAACACACGATCTTTACACCGCATCCAAGAGCATCACCGCTTGTTGGCATTGCTGTAGAGTACATTTTTGGAAAGGGGAGGTCGCGCCGCGGTATTCACCCTCTCACCGCCCGACCAGGAAGACCCTTCAAAATATCGCCAGACCCACGACCATAGCAAGCAACATCCCAGTCCACGCGCAATCGCTGGCACCAGTCAGCCATTCTGCCGCCTGCCTACTTCGTTCTGCCGCCAAAAACAACAAACGCAAAAGAAAATTCTAAATAGATCACGCCCCTGAAGACGGGCAGGATGGAGGACAGTAGCCAGGGATCAAGACGCAGTCGCGCTCCACGGCCAGAATCGAGCACCAGCAGCCATACCAGAATGACGCCGACGTCGAGCAATAACTCTGCTGCACATCTGCCAGCACGATCGCAGAATCCGTCGACGCGAGCACCGTCTGGAGGCGCGAGTCTGCTGCAGGAGAGATTGAGGGAGAGGAAGGTGGAGAGCGCGCGTCAGAGTCGGAGGAGGAGCGTAGATATGGATGCTGAGAGGGGTATACAGAGCTCGCCCGTGCGGGGACCACGAGAGGAACGCAGACCGAGTTCCAGTGGCATTGTTGCTGCTAAGGGGATGGGTGTTAAGCAGATCGAAGAGGTTGGTCTCTACCACTAATGCTAGGGCAAGCAAAAGCTAACGTGTCACAGCAAGTGTCTACCTTACACAAGCAGAACTTCGATCTCAAGCTCGAACTGTACCATCGCCGTCAACGACAAGAAGCGCTGGAAGCACGATTAGAAGCATTGGAGAAGCAGGTGGAGGAACAAGCCGAGCTACAAGAAGTCAATGAACAACTATTGGCAGAGCTGGAGAAGAGGGACCAGGCTGTGGAAGAGGCGGTGGGCATTATTGTGGGATTGGAGGACAAGGTGGAAAAATTGATGCAAGAGAGGGAGCACGTTAAGGATTTCGACAGGCAGTACGATTCTGGCTATTTCCAATCAAACCATGACGATGGACCACCAAGCTCGCCGCCAGAGCTCAAAGACAATCAGCTTGTTGTTGCCAAGAGTGGACTGCCTAGGATGCCGTCGTTTCTGTCCGAGACTACTGAGGGCACTGAAGCTTTGAGAAGCCTGTACCTTCCACACAGCCAGTACAGTGATGCCAACCTGCCGAGATTACAAGAGGAGGGAACTACAAGTGGAATGGACAGTCCTCGTCTCAGTGTATTGAGCAAGAGTTCGTTCTTGAGCGTCTATGGAGACAAACAGTTGTCACTCGATGCCCCTGACGGCCCAGAAGATACTCCTCGACGACATCGAGCTTCTTCCTCTATTGACAAGTGGGTTGAAGATGGCCCTGCACAAGCAAACAAAACTCCAGTCCGTCCTTCCCCGGCCCTTCGAAAGAGCCAATTCCTCTCCATCAACGACGTTCTCGAGTCGCCTCTGCAACGATTGGAAAAGCTGAAGCATACTCTTGAAAAGCACAATAGCAGCCTTGGGTCTGTCAGACCCCAACCAGAACGGGCGGTCGGTACCCAAGACAAACGCAAGTCACGAGATGCCCTTCGACGAGTTTTCACAGACCAAGCAAGCTTTGAGCATCAACAGGCTCTACCTCCAACTCCCGATACAATCAGCACGAGCACCTTGCGACATTACCAATACTCCAATGATACCCTTGCTGGAGATCACACACGACAAGGTACCTTCCTCAACAGCACGTCTACCTTCCCCGTTCCGAGCACGACGCAGAACGCATATCAATCCACAGTCTCTGTTCGACCACGAAGTGCTGGTGAGACCGTGACCTCCAGACGGGAGGGCCATGGCTGGGATACTGAGACGCAAGACGACATTACTGATACTTGCAGCCAATCCAGCAATGCGAGTGCCTCGGGAGACTACCGGTCCAAGAACAACATGAGCCCCAGCTTCTTCAACTTTTCCACCGATAATTCATGGGGCCGAGATATGATGTTCAACAACGAGCCGAGCCTCCCTTCTCACCAAGCTTCTCGATATGAAGAGCTCCGTCGGTCAAGCATGGTTGATCCCCTTCGCAGCGACGGGACCGTGGTTCCATCAAATGACAAAGTTCTTACTCGATACGTTAATACACCTCAATACGGTACCATCCCCATCGACACCTCCCCGAAACCACAACCACCCGACCGTCGCTCCTCGCTCTCCGCGTCTACCAAGCTCCGCATCACTGCAGGACCAACGTCGACGCAAGCCTCGGACAGCTCACCGGCTTCATCAAAAGACTCGAAGAAGTCTCGCATCCCTAATTTGAGGTTGTTCGGACGCAGCGAGACGAGTCCCACCGTTAGTGGCTTCCAGCAATCCGCACAGCATACCATGAGACCAAAGAATGCCACGCAGAGAGGTCAGACTTATTCTGCGAGCGGGTACGAAGAGGAAGAGCTTGCTCGCGCTACACCGCCACCGATCAAGCGCAGTCGAGGCCAGCAGTCAACTGGATACCGACCAGTCTCAGCGGGTAGCGGTGCCATCCGGAGAGACAACGCTTTTGAAACCTCTGCTCCTACGCAGGGAAGCAAGCAAAGCCAGATGAGACGAGGAAGTGTGAATGAGGTTGTTGAGGTTGAGGAGAGCAAGGGAGGCAGGAAGTGGTTTGGCATTGGCCGCTCCAATTCTCTGCGTCGAACTTGAATCAATTTGTAATTTGTGACTTGGAAAAGTTTTTTTTCTTTCTGTTTCCGGTTGGGAGGTCGATCTGCTTTACTTTGGTGTTTGGGGATGGCGGGTTGGGATGGTTGGGTGGTGTTTTTGATTTACAGTTCCGTTTCCATTCGAATGGGGGCATGCATGCATGGAGAGAAAACAGAGAGTGACACCACTTGTATGATTAGGAGAGGAGAGATGGCCACGCGCGAGCGTACGGGTGTACAGTACTTTTCGGATTTTCGACGTTGGGGGCAAGAAAGAGATATTTGACTTAGCTTGGCTTCTTCACAGGGCATACGAGCTGAATGTATAATATTTATACCAACCCCTTGTCTTGGCCTTGAGTGAGGATGATACGGAAACATATTTTCTTCAGGATCGACTAGTTCTGCTTGTGTTTACTTAGCCTGAGTCTACTAGCGCATCTTTATTAGTAACAACGACGTAAGCGAAAGTCCGGGATTACCAATGATTGGAAACCGCGAACTTTAGCGTCGTCAAGAAGTCTATCCCAACTGCACTTCAACGTTCCTGATGTCCACGGCATTGAAATATGAAGCCTACCCACACATCCCTTTGCTTTGGTCTGCAAGATTAACTAACCCTCTACACTAACGAACACTCAGACATCGCATGCAATTCGGCAATCGCACATCTGCGGTGCTTCTCTCAGCGGCCAGATTATTCCAGTTCCCCATCTCCGCCTTCAACCAAAGCTCCTCCTCCACCATGAGTCGCGCACCCGTCATCGCAGTCTGTCACGGCGGCGGCCCAATGCCCGTTATGAATGATCCAGGCCACGCCGCGCTGATCAAATCCATGACAACCAAGGTCCCTTCTCTCCTTGGCCTAGGTACTCCTTCTGCCCCTCGAGCAATCGTCCTCATCACTGCACACTGGAGTGAGCGCCGACCTACCATCAGCAATGGGAAAAAACACAAGCTGTACTATGACTACGGCGGCTTCCCACCCGAGACGTATAAGCTGAAGTATGATGCACCTGGGAGCCCTGAAGTCGCGGCTGAGGTGTACTCGTTGCTGGAGAAGGCGGGGTTGCAGCCCGAGATGGACGAGGAGAGAGGTACGTCTCTCACATCTCCCGTGTTTTATTGCGGAAGCCGAGAGGGATGCTGACGAGAACGCGCAACAGGCTGGGACCACGGCGTCTTCGTCCCCATGCTGCTCATCAACCCCAAAGCCGACATCCCCATCGTGCAGCTCTCGGTGCTATCCTCCGACTCCCCAGCACAGCACTACGCCATGGGCCGCGCGCTCGCGCCTCTCCGTGACTCGGGCGTGGCGATCGTGGGCTCCGGCATGCCGACGTTCCATAACCTGCGGCTGATGTTCTCCGGCGCGACGAGCGATGGCGGGGTCCAGAGGCGGAACAAGGAGTGGAGTGATCGGCTGACGGCGACGGTTACGAAGGAGGATGGGGTGGAGAGGGGGAGGTTGCTGGAGGGCTGGAGGGAGTGGGTTGGTGCGAAGGAGGCGCATCCTCAGGGGGGCGTGGAGCACTTTCTGCCGTTGGTGGTTTGTGCTGGAGCCGCGGGGGATGGAAAGGGGGAGGGATATGGCGATGAGCTTATGGGGTCCAAGCACTATACGTATTACTGGAAATAAACAATATATGCCTCTGGAACAGCTGCCCTGGGGCCGCGCGACAAACAAAAGTGAGGTGGTCTGGAATTTTGCTCGAAGTCGAGTTGGCCAGCCTGAAGGGTTTTGTTCCGTGCAACACATGCTTGTATTCAGCTCTACAGACGGAGAAACTGTAGCTCAAGGCTGGTTGTGGTGCGTGGAAATTCGGTTGATGGTCTTTGAGCAGGCTGTTTCCGGAACGATTTTGCTATTTCTTCAACTTTGCCATGGATGGGCGAGTTGCCTTATCCCTCCTCTAGTCGAATTTGATACATTTACTTGCAGAGTGTTGCTGAGCCAAGTGGGCACACGACTTTCAAAAACTTTATTTACCATCAAGCTTATTATTGCATTAAAGAGCGTACAAATACTATCTGTCCTTCAAACAAATGTTAAGTAACATGAGAAACAATCCACCCTCCGGTCCAAGCAATTTGGTTCTCAAACATCTTCACAAAAGAAATCCCCTTTCTTTCCGTAATTAAAGGCTACCCCACTAGGCCTCTCTTCCCAATACTTAGTAGTAAATGGGATGAGCAGGATCAGTCAGGTCAAACACCACGCTGGAATGCGGCTTGGCTCCCCCGCGATTGGTGATCCCTCCCCTGGAGAACTGCTGCTCGAAATCGATGCTGCGGTTGAAGTGCAGGCTGCCATCGGTATTGATGTCAATGTACAGCGCTCTGAAATCAGCGGGCGTGTTGATGAGTCCGATATCGCCAGTCTGTACGAAGTAGTCGGTGACGACGATGTGTTGCTGGTCAGGGGTGATCTTGATGTAGTGGGGTCCGATGGTCGGCTGGACTGTGTTTGGATCGTCGAGACGGACGACGTTGATCAGGTCAGAGATATCAAGAGCGGCGATGTGGTTGGCGGTTGTCAGGGTGAAGTAGGCGAAGCGACCATCTTGGGTGATGTCGGAGCTGGAAGATTGTTAGTTGAGTATTGATTTTGGGGAGCGGGGAGGCTTACTAGATGGCGATTACGTTCTCAGCGAGGGGGCCAAGGTCGTAGAGTAGTTCTGCTACACCCTGGTTGCCGCTGCTGTCGAAGCGGAAGGGGTAGACGATCCAGACTTGACCGAGAGCGACGGCTGTTGCAAGTGCAGCGGATTCGGAGTTACCAGGGATGAACTTGACATCTTGAATGCCACCTCCCTGTGTTGATGTTAGCAGCGTTATCTGAGGAAACGTTAGGCGCATACGTTGGGGATGGTAATAGTGCTGATGATCGTGCGAGTATCCAGCTCCCAAAGACGCAAAGTGTTGTCATGCTGGATCCCAAGGGACGGCTTGAGGATGGAAACGGGAACGACGAAGTCGGAGGTGAGAAAGATGTTCTTGTTCCAGTCAACAGTCAGGCCGTGGGGGTTGAATGGCTCTTCGACAACATTGAGATTTCCTGCAACATCGGTCAGGGCAGGGAATTCGTTGATGATGTTGTAGTTTGCATCAGTTTCGACGATGCGTCCTGGAGAGGTTCCTGCCGCGGAGCCCATGTAGGTGATGAGGAATCCTCTGGAAGATGTTAGTGGCTTGCTACTAGATGACAAGTGAGAGTTGCGACTTACCCGCCTGGCTTTGCACGAATCTCATCGGTGATCGAGGACAATACAGCTCTGTTGCTGTGTAGGAACTGGGGTCGGTATGGGTTTGTGACATCGAAATAGTAGGCAGTGTCCTTCAGCGCGTGAGTAAGATGCGTCAAGGGTATGAGATCTTATTCAACATACCTGAGTCTTTAACAAGGAAAGGAGACCTCCTCCGACCAAAGTTGTCCCGTCTGCACTAACACCGAGATGGTGGGGGGAGTTGCCGCTCGTGGGAACATCCGTGAGCCAGATGAACTGGCCAAAGGTGTCATCGTCAAGACTGTAAGTTGCAAGGAAATCTAGCTCTGTCAGCATTAATTTCTGGTGTCATTCTACGTTTCTGTTTACCTGCATGTTCATTGTCACCTGCGCCAGTCCAGAAGTATCCAATTTTCTTTGGCGTGATATTGCTTCCAGTGAAGGGGTCTGAAGCCAAAGGTGGAGTTGGGACCTGCAAGATTGGTAGAGGAGGGGCGTTTGAGACGATTGGATCCGTGACCCCGGGGACGCTGGGGATAAGTGGTGGCAGAGAGATCTGGGGCTCCGGATCAGGGACTGGTGAGCCCACAGTTAGGGCTGCACCGTATGCAAGTGCAAGGTACTGAAGAAGCATGCTGACGAGCAAGTTTGGATGAACTTGAGAATTAAAAGTGAGTGAGTTTGAGAAGATTCGAGCGTGATGAGCAGTTTAGGTGGAAGTACACAGAGCTTATATATAGGCTCCGTCACGTCTGGGAATTTCAGATCAACCTTCAGCTTCTTCCACCGCCCGAGATGACAAACACCCCTTTCTTAAAAACGCCATATCGAACCTTCTCGCGGACATTTTGCTATGCTTACTCCTGAGGAGAAAGCTCTGTCCGAAAAGGATCTTCCTGCAGTTTGTTTTTCCCGCTCCGCAGACAGCAAGGTAATGAAGTTCCGGGAAAGTAGCTCAGCGAAGCTTGGAGTAGAATGGGGATAGGGGCAACCTCTTGCAGCAAGAAAGAAGGGACTTCAATACTTGAGGGAAAGATCGCCGGATGACAGCTTATTTGGCATGATTTCGCAACAAAAATGTGTGAGAAAGTGGGAATAGGATCAAATTTGAAAGATCAACCCGTGGTGTCCAAGCTACAGCCACGAACAATGCGCAAATTCGATAGCGTTTCAACATTCCTGCAGAAGATCAGTTGTATCTAGAGTGTCTCGGAAATTATATCTAAGCATTCAACTACGAGAGGAAAGAGAGAAGGTCCGAATTCCAGTGCAGTGAACGCACATCACAATCAAAGGAGGATGAAATCAACCATGGCGTGCTTTTCGGCAGCTCCTGGCAGCTGGGCTCAAGAATTTGAAGTATTGAATAGGAGACACTTTGGATGGTCATCGAAAACAAATGGAGAAGCCAGAGCTCGACCAGTAACGGTGACTCGTGAATCCCTAGAAGTCTTAGAGTCGAAACCTGGCAGCTGGGATGGGACTTGTGAGAATGCCGTTCAGCAATATTCGCTTGCAAGTATCTAGCTCTGATCGCATCGCACATGACCATCTTCCTGCTGATCCTCCCTGCGTCGAGGGAGCTGATGTCCCAAAGCGCAAGAGCCAAGATGTGGAATCCTAGGGTAGCCCCCTGGATTGGGAAAGGGGGCCTATAAACAATTCATCCGATGTTAGCAAGGCTGAGTGAGACTTCACGCAGGACACCACAAGGACATCCTCGGCGACCTCAAACCCTTGTTCAATGGACGATCTTCACCGCCCTGGCATTGTCGGGGTTAAGGTTAAACGTTGGTTGCGGGAAGTGACCCCATTGTGCGATGGCGTTCATCAAGCACGCCTTTCCTTGGCACTAGCGCCACTACACGAGAGCTTCTTTCGACCTCACCACTGATTCCTCAGTACTTGGACTGGCGTCGCATTATCGCTGCATCCTGCAGAGTATTTGACCCTTTACTAACCAAACTTGCCTGTCTCGGGCAGCCAAGAAGCCGAAGTCGTGATCACGTCATCTCCAAGCCTGCGTATGTGGGAGGGGAGCTTAGAGCTCAGGCCCAGAGCAGGTAGTCAATGCCTTCTAGAAAATCATTCGAAAGGAGTATCCCGGCTTGTAAAACTTTATTCAAGTTAGGCTCTGAGGATCATCGATGCACAGGATCATCGTTAACCCCCGGGTCGTACAGTGAACAAGGGTGGTCAGGAACAGGCTGAAGCTTTGCAAATCATGCCGCCGTCCCTGCCGCCCCAAGTATCACAGCACTGGCTCGTGGAACTTTGTGCATAACCGCCAGTAATGTCGCCATGCAGATCGTACTCTGTGTTTCTCTTCTTCAATCTCATGTTCCTGAACTCAGACCTACTTGAATAGACAGGTACCCAGTGGCAGCCACCAGAACCATCACAATCAACTATTCATCGTATATTCTACTTGCATCATGAAGTTCTCAAAACTATCTCTAGTCTCTCTTGCTGTGGCATCCGTGTCAGGAAAAGCCCTCAACAAGCGGTCTGGGTTCTCGCAGGGAGAACCTATTGCCGACAACGGCAATGGAGGCCCAATCCTTGGTAGGTCTTCCTATCAGATTCCGAAAGACTTTCTAACACATCTCAGGGGGAACAAACCTCCAACTTGATCTCCAGAATCCGGACAATCTCGGGGCTGAGAGCACCGACGCCGGCACCGTACCCAACCTGAAATGGAGCTTCAGTCAATCCAAGACCAGGCTCTTCCCTGGCGGTTGGATCCGCGAGCAAGTCGTCACGGATATTCCTGCAAGTACAGACATTGCAGGAGCGCAGCAGCATCTCAAGAAGGGTGCTTTGAGAGAACTCCACTGGCATCGAGTTGTAAGTCTAGGTCCAAAATTCTGAGGATGCACCTGCTGACGAACTTGTAGGCTGAGTGGGGATACGTTTATGCTGGTGAGGTTTTGGTTTCAGCCGTAGACGAGAACGGGGATTATCAAGTGGATAGGCTACAGGTTGGGGATATTTGGTACTTTCCAAAAGGAAGTGCTCATACCATCCAAGGTAAGCAGCGCTTTCGCTAGAACATTTGGTTCATGCTAACTATCGATGATAGGACTGGCTGACGAGAACGAGTATCTGCTCGCGTTTGATGATGGTAATTCTCAATGCTTATTCGCCCAAAGACTGGAGCTGAAAATTCCATAGGAAACTTTGATGCGATTGGAACGACGTTCATGGTAGATGATGTAAGAACGAATTAGCGAAATCCTTTGTTTACTTGACCCCTTACCCAAGCCCCGCTCTTTTCCGCCTATCTATTCTGATCGAGTGGCTGACACCCTGACCCTAGTGGATTACACACACCCCAGCAGAAGTCTTAGCCAAGAACTTCGGCGTCAACGCTTCAGTCTTCACCACTGTTCCAGCACCAGACCCATACATTCTCAACGGGACAGTCACCACTGCGAACGATACCGGAGCAGCATCTGGCCTCTTCGGCAACAGCTCTTACGTTTTCCACGACTCCGCTGCTGCAAACGTACCCGTTCCAGGCGGCGGTGGAACATTGAAGATCATCGATTCTAGAAACTTTCCGATTGCCACGACGATCGCGGCCACGGTTGTGAACCTTGAGCCCAACGGCTTACGGTATGATTTCTTCTCTTGCATGTCAAAGCCATAGACTGATGGAAATGACAGAGAACTCCACTGGCACCCCAACGCAGCAGAATGGCTCTACTTCATCAATGGCACTGGCCGCGCAACAGTCTTCCTCGGTTCTGCAACAGCACGCACGTTCGACTTCACTTCTGGTGATACAGCTGTTTTCCCTGACAATACCGGACACTATATTGAGAACACCTCAGCTACACAGAACCTCACTTGGATCGAGCTGTACAAGGCTGATCGCGTGGAAGATATCTCATTGACACAGTGGTTGGCACTTACGCCAAGTGACATTGTTGCTAATACATTGAAGATCCCGTTGAGTGTCGTTACTCAGCTGAAGAAACAGAAGCAGGTGTTGATCAAGGGATGAGAGCTAGATTGGGCGGTGTTTTGGGGTAGGACTACTTGTCATTTGACTTTTCGACACACCTGTTTAATTACTTCGTTCGAATATAGGATAGGAAGCTTGGGTATATATCTCCATAATTTTCTATATCCCGAAGATCAACGGCTTAGCCTCTGTTCTTATTTACCAATTACTTCCTTGCCATATCCCTCTGGGCATAGATCTGAATACCGACCTCTCTTCTCCAATTCTCATACCACTTCGTTCTTTCTCTCAGTTCTGTCTCGTCCAGCCTTCCTGTTCAACTTATTTGGCAGATGGACACTTGAAATCTTGATGTCCAACTATACACTCCCCTCCCCGTAATGGATTAAAGAAGTTCTGATAATTCGTAACCGGGCACGCCGGCTCATCGGGACAACATTTCGCAAACTCCCAGCCCTTTTGCTTGCATTGTGTATAACTCGTACAACATATCTGGGCTGTAAATTCCTCGTCAGTGGTTCTTCCTTGATGCCGCGGAGTGTTTAGAAGACGCATGCGGGTGAAAATGCAGATAGTTGAAGGAGGCGGATGAAAGGACGGCCTACTATGAAAGATGACAATATCAGCGCCACTGCTGTCTACTGATGGAGGAGGTGTTGGAGTAGCCGCGACGTTGTGGAGCGTGAGGAGGAGTACAAGTGTTCCAGAGAGAAGGAGGCCCAGGAGCATCGCGAAGCACCGACGTCAACCGATATTGAAGAAGATGAATGCATCGTGGGAGAAGAACAAGGTAATTAAATCCGAGCTTTCAGACTAGCGAGCACCCAACCAACACTACGAACCAACGCTTCATGAACTAAGATTAATGAATCGTGGAGCCGAAGCCGAGCTTCTCCTGCGGGGATTTTCAGGCAAGAAATTGGACAATGCTGGTATTTAAAACCGACTTATCTCTTTTGCCGACCCATTGAAATATCAGATCACAGAGCAAAGCACCAGGGTTACGCGTGGTAATGAGGGACAGAAAGCAAGTCCCATTTAGGCAGTATGTTTCTTTTCATCCGGTTAGTAAAGAATTACAGCTCATTCGACAAACCGCGCTGTGTTGGTGTTTATAGCCCAGTAACACAGGCTAAATGCTAGAAGGATTTTCTGTCCGCGTGTGAGAGGGGTAGTTTTGCTCCCTTAGTATAAACCTCGTGTTGGTCAATCTACTTCTCGTTGTTAGGAGAAAGGGAAGAAAATATCTGACGTGAAACCCCGCTAGATGTCCTTATCTCTAGATGAGTATAGTTGTTGCTACGCCGTTATCAAAACTCAATAAGCAATTGTTTTCGCCAGATATTTTAAATAAGCTATGCGAGCTAGTCAGATCACCTCCCATCTATTGATAGGAATTCAGACCGAAAAAGTTCGAAGCCAAAGCTTGCAACCACTTAAAAGCAAGCAAAACTCTGCCAATAAAGCTTCAGCTTCATTTCAGACAGACTATCATTATTCTATCTCACGATAAAACATTGCAGTAAAATTCTTAGTTTGACACAATGCACTCGCCGCCGCCGGAGCAGGCAGGCTGACTACCACAGCACCAGAAGTAGGCGTACGAGCCGTATGAGTACTGTGAGTGCGAGGAGCAGCAATTTTGCGCCGGAGCTTGCCTTGTTAGCAAAATATATGTCATAATTTGGAGATGAGGTGAGGTGTGAGCGGCAAGTTGGGAGGTGGTGCAATAGGAGATTATAGGCTGGAGGGGGTATTAATATGCGCAATGGTAACATAAGTGTCATTAATCCCAAGGGAAGGAGATCTTGGAGCTTCAACGGCGTTTTGGATGTGGAAAATAGTGATTCCTATTAAGAGAAAGGGTCTCAGAACCATGATTGCCTAAGTAGGTGTTGATTAATTGATTTTTGATAGTAGAGGAGCACAGAGCAACAGCAAGAGGGCCACTGAGAAACAGACGCAAAGTTTTTTTTTGCTAACAAGAAATTATATGTGACTCAATTATTAGGAGGAAGGTCTGGTAGAAGAAGGGCCGGTGAAGTACGGGATTTAGATAGCAGATCAAAAAAGAGAGACCAACACAGAATCCAACATTCCATTGCAATCGGCGTAGAAAATGGTATTGCATGTGAAGTAAACTTTCATAACCATAATTGGTATTAGTCGTTGTGCTATTAGCTGTATGTTGGGCGTTATTTGGCTTTATGTAATCGTGGCTAATCGATCCTTTCAGAGTCTAGTCCAGTCCAATCCAACAGTTAGCTACTCGTTAGCAACGTACTTTAATCCTGTACCATGTACTCTTCGGTAGAAAATTTGGTTGCCTGCGTGTCCATTTGCGGCTGAAGTGGTGAGGTATAATACACACTTTCAATTGCCACCCAACCAAGCTATCGGGTCGAGGAGAGGTGACCGTTTCTATGTTGCCGCTAACCCGATATGTGAATCTACCACAGTTACATTGTATTAACAGCCAAAGAAAAACTAGTGTAGTCCTCAATCCAAGCGTCTTCGATCCATCGTGGGAATTTGGCAACGAGAGAATTAAAAACACGCTACGAAGAAAACTTTGGTTGAAAACAATGCATGTTCTCTACTGACTTTGGCGGGGAGCAAAAGCCCGGCCTAATCCTAATGTTACAGTGAAGAATCGAAATATCCATCCCAAACCACTTTTCATACATAATCATACAGCATACCAAGTCGATCTAAATGCTCTCAAGAAAAGAATGTAATGTTCGTACACAGAAACGAATGTGGGTTCCCGCCACCAAAAAGAATGTTCATACTCCTATGAGTAGGATGAAATGAGTGTGAAAGTCGCACTCGATTATCCAATGGTGAAAACTTGGTCAGCTTGGCCATCACAAGTTCCTTCGTCGAGGATAGGTGGGTTCTTGGCGCTGTTCTGGATGAGGCAGACCTGGTTGTTGCTATTCAGCGGCGCTAAAACTATAGAGCTCCCTCCTCCGTATGGGAATTGCTGTGAGTTGGCGACCTGGCCTGTACCATCACCTCTGCCGCCACAGGAGAAGACTTGTACCGTGGTTCCAGCAGCGCGTCTTGGGTCGAAGCTGATGCATCCTTGCGTCAATGAACTGACAACCAGAGTGGTATTGGGAGTGTTGTTGTGGATGCCAGCTGTGATCAGATCGAACTTCTCGTTCAGGCTTCCCGTGCAAGGTTGTATGTTGACTGGAATCAGGTTCTGACGGAAGTCACCTGCGGTTGGGTCGATGAAGAGACATTGTCCGTTTGAGTCTTTCAGGGAGACGCCGGTGAAGGCGCGGGTTGCGGTGTTGTCTCTTTGGTTTGCTGAAGCGGCCGAAGAGGGCTGGAGGGTTCCTCCTGCGCCTGAGACGGGGACTGGAGTGTCTGGGTTGGAGGTATCGGTGGCCAGAATGATTTCACCGGCACTTCCAGAGACAGCAGGGGCAGATTCCGAGGTTGTTGAAGAGGCTGCAACGACAGCGCTTGTGGAAGACGCAGCCCCGGTTGATGCGGCTCGCGTGACGAAAACGGTAGTGACAGAATTGCATTGCGCGACAGCTGGTGCGGTGGAAGTTGCTGCAACTAAGGCGACAACTGAGGAGATAGATGTAGCTCCAGGGGCGGTTGTTGTTGCGGCCACAGATGCTGCACCGCCGCCACCAAATGTGAAAGCTTGGTTGGCATCTCCAGGGTTGCAGTTAGCTTCATCGAGGATGTTGGCTGAAGAGACGGTCAAGCATGTTCCAGCGGCATTTTCGGGCTGAAGAGCCAATGGTCCAGCACCACCAGTGAAGTTGAAGAGCTGAGAGTTTGTAACAGCACCGCCTGCGAGGGTCAGATTTGTCAATGAAGGGATGGGGAAAACGTACCTCCGTCAGCTCTCCCACCACAAGAGAACATGATGACGGTATCCCCTGCAGCCCTTCTAGGATCGAAGTTCAAACAGGCTTGGGTCTGGCGGCGGTCAGCACTGATTACAGAGCATCGGGCGGTAACATACCAAAGTGTTCACCACCAGCATTGTCCCCGCTTGATCATCATGCTTGCCCTTGGTGATAATATCCCACAATTGGCCTTGGGATCCATCGCACGGACCAACTTGGATTAAATTCAAGTTCGCACGGAAGTCTCCTGATAACTCATTGATGAAAAGACATTGGCCCGTTGAAGTCTACAAATTAGTCAGGTCTCTCTCAAGGATAGGGTAACATACAATGATCTCCGTCCCAGAAAAAGCACGCGTTGCTGTATCATCTCTCTGTTGAGCCTCTTCAAAAGCAGCAGTGTTCAGCGCTGTGACAGTACGGGCTGCGAGTTGCCCAAGGGGAGAAGCGAAAGAAAGGGCGGCAGAGGAAAGAAGAAGAGAAAGTGTTGCAATCATGATGAATGTAAATGCGCTAGGCAAAGGAATGTAATGCTGCTCAGCAGGATGAACTGTAAATGAGTGGAAGAGAAGAGATCGACAGAGATGATGCCGAAAGGAAAAGAGATGGGCCTGGACCCTGTAGATATACTTCCATCATCAAAGCCAAGCTCGAGTCTCACGATCCTGCGCGGTAAAGGAGGAATAAGGACGTTTCCATAAAGTTTCATGGCGCTCTGAACAGTGTTGGGGCTTTTCCGCACGACAGAACATTGTTTTCTGGCGCGAACGGTCAAGTTCATCCAAAGTCGAGAGTTCGGCCGGCAGTGAAACTCGCAGCGTTGGAGATCTCGTCTGATGTCTGGATTGTCGCCAGGGGTAGGCTCGCTAAGCGAGGATCTGATACGTGGGCGGCTTATCAGATATGATTAGACATGATCTCCAAAACATCCAGCAATGGCGCGTTGGAGAACCCTGCAGCAGCTCATCCGAGATTGCGTCCAATGAAGGGCGCGAAGGATGTTGGTGATACACGGTCAGACGGTCGAGGCTCTTGAAACTGGATTCTGTCTGCACTGTGCAGGTGGAATTTGGCTGACCGCACTGTAACCTTAACTTTCACGGCACAGTCCCGACATCTCCCTCTTATGTGCGCGCGACAAAGGAGAAGTACCTTCTGCCGGCCCTCCACGGCGGGAACGGCCTCGATTTCGAAGACCTCAACGTTTTAAACAATGCTGATGGCCAATCGAGGGCGGAGCGGCGTGGGCCACAATGTTTTGGCCAGCTGCAAACAGGCCGTCGTGATTCCGGTTGGCCCTGGGACCGCAATGAAGGAGAGGAAACGACTATATTGGGAACCCTGGAACTGGAACAGGACTGCTCGAAGAATTAAGGATTGACCCACATCTGAGAACGACCGAATCAACCCCGCCGCACATCTCTGGGCCCTGACGTTTGATCGGATCAGATCATTGACGTCCATGGGATAAACCCGACTGCGGGCCTCCCGGCCACCTGGCGCTGTTGGGGCAGCTATGTCCTTTACCGCTGGGCTCATGGGACGGTATGTCTGCGTAATATTGACTCGAGGAGATGCTAAATATATCAGGATCGCAAGTAGCCAGCGCTTCGAATGCCCTCGATCGATCCAACTGTCAGATCCTGCCTCGACTACCATCCCTTCTTCCTCCAACGGGTACCGTTGTGCGCTCCCTCCAGCTGCACGCCGAGCTTGCCATCTCTACACGAAACAATATAGAACTCGACCAAAGAATTCTTCCGCGAGAGATCGAATGGGTGGATTGTCTGTTTTCACTGGGCATGGAATGGATGGGGAAGAATGATACACCAGACATATGATTGCGAATTGCAGAGCCATCTACTCTGTGCTTGCACGAAGACATCATTGGGGTGGCTCAAAAAGACAGAGGGGTGAGCCACTTGGAATCATCTTCGATGCCAGGTTTTGCTGCTAGAACTGTCTCTGCAAGGTTGCACCGCACATAGGGAAATCATTCTTTCGTGGGCAGACAGGGTTCTCTTGGAGCGGCTGCTGATGGTTGCAAATGCAGAATTTGTATCTCAAATTCTGCTTCAATCATCCAGTCTACATAACCCACATTTTCAGACCGACATTCTATTGTTACTCTCTGCGAAACCCTCCATCGTTCATAGGATTCCTCGTCTTCTCCAAAGGCCTGCCATACTCCGGAATCCTCCTGCCGCTGGTCTCTCATTCCATCTATCTCGCGATATATTGATCGAAATGACAAGGAGCGTTTCGCGTTCCCATTATCGATGGTCTTGTAGTATTGGAAGGCTGCAGGCAAGAAGTGTTGCCTCAAGCTCGGGTGCTTGCCTTTGTGTGAAGCTGTTGAGCATTTCTCGTCTGTTCCCATTCGTATATTGCTGTTGAGGAGGTGGGTGATGAAATATTCGAGCTGTAGAGTGAGTGTTGCCGTGACCGTGCAACCTCATCTGCGCTAGGTGCAGTTTCGGATTAATGTTGTCGCATTTTCACGATCTTGATCATTGGAAAAAGAACTACCGTATCCAAGCTCTATTCTCAATGAGCTGCCTTGGTCAGGCGGTGACGAATTAATCGTCTCTAATGAACATTAAGCCTCCTCATTGCTTCTCGTTCGGCTAGGGCGTGTGTGGCTAGCAGAATCCGAGTGCTCGGGTTTTTGGAAGTTAACCAGCTCCACAACTCCGTCACGCACGTACTTCAACCCCCTTATCACCTTCCCTTCTCTTTTCTCTCGAGAATGGCTGTCAGACAATGATGAATTTTCGCTTTCACGACCTTCGAAGCCCACCGATTTTCTGGCGGCCTTTGAAATTGCCTCGTTTTTCTTGCCACGGATGACGATCCAGAAACTCACCACTAGCATAGTGAGCAGGGTTAGGGGAACAGTCACCGCCCAGTATACCCAAAAATGATTAGTGACAATCTCGGACGGTGATGCAGCACTCCAATCAAGGATTGGCATGGCGAAGAAGCTCTGGTACTAGTTAGATCGAAACCATTTCAATGTTCGGGTTAGCTTACGGAAACAAAGGTTCCAGGTAAGAATACTGTGGTAAGAACAGCGATAACTTTCATGGCTGAACTATCGCGCTTGCTTGCTTGAGCTATCTCCTTCGAATCACGCGCAACCTCTATGTTGAGCGCATTGTCTTGCTGCGCAATAAGGTTGAAGAGCTATGAGCATTAGAGTGTATTACGAGTGTATAGACGGAGACAACCTACGACGTTCTGTTGTGCCTGTAATCTTCCTTCTATGGCACCATATGTTTGCATATGCTTCAACGTGCTTTCCGCTATTCTGACTCGCTCTATAAGGCGCATCGTTGACTCTTCAGTTCCAGGGGGGTTCACGCAAGATGAACCAGTCAAACATGAGTATACAAAGTCTTGGAGCATCGTCGCATTTAGGATCAAGCTCCGGATGAGCACAAATCGACAAGTCTCAGCACCGAGGTCTTGTGCTAGCGCACGGTAGTCTAGGATCTCTGTATGGTTCGAAGACTGATCGATTGAGTCCAGTGATTGACGTTGCTGATTGCTGTAGCCAGTTTCGAGTTCCACTTTTCGAACTCTTTGTTCGATGCCTTCCAGGTTTGAAGACATCTTGTCGATCATGAGTTCCAAGATGAGGATCAGAATCACGACTGGATGTCGGTAGATTGCAAACTGTTTACAGAAGGGCAAGAGCTGGTCAGATGAATTCAAGGTCCGAACTCCTAGACCAGATGCCACATAACCCAAGGTTTCGTTTTTCTTCTGGTCGTACATAAGCACAGCGGTAATTGTAGCCGAACTATCTGTCTTCTTGCAAACGAACACTGCAGAACGAATGAGTCCTAGATATTCAACCCGTGCGTCTGCTTACCTGGATCGCCTTTCATGTTCTTCAATTCCCCAATGAATCCTGACTTTCTCGACATAACATGCCTATAAATGGGTGGTAGCGAAAAAGCTTCGGCGATTTGCTTAAAATCAGGCTTGGCAACGATTACTGGCCAATCGATTCTCCATCGATAAAGGATCGTATTACTAAGAATCGATCCTATTAATAAGGAATCGATTCTCACCGCTTTTTTTTACCCCACTACCCCTCTTAACTCTCTTTATTTTACTCGTATAACTTATTTCTCTTATTAAATACCTAAAATATCTTCTATTCTTAATTAAGCTTTATTAGCGACGCCTTCTACGGCTAGAGACTCTAAAAACAAACTTCTAAAGAAGTAGAGAGTAAACGTATAGAAATTATACTATTAATTACTTAGGGAGGAAGAGACGTAATACTTCGTTTTTTATAAGTATTATCTATTAGATAATAAAGAAGTAGAACTATACGGTTTAGATATTACGACTAATATAAGAGGTCACCTAGAGTTATATTATAAGATTATTATTCCTAAGGATCTAAGTAAGAATTAAGAGAAGGTTTAGCACTAACTTACTTAGCTCTATAGCTAAGCTTACGCGGAGGGTATAATAGAGGAGTTTAATAATTAGATCCTTACCGATTCTATTAATTTAAAGGTTCTTATAAAAGCTCTAATTACTCTAATCATCGTACGTAACCTATCCTTTATACTTATTAAATAGCTAGAGTTCCACGTGCTTTACTAAGTACTTAACCGCGCGAGCGAGGGCCTTATTACTACGTCTTACTCTAGGGTTTATAAGTACGTTAAGAAGGCTTAGGAGACGTATATAGATACTATACGGAAATAGCTTTAATCTATGCTTTTATATATCTATATTATGGTTAATATCTAGACGTCTCTAAATTATTACCTCCTCTTTATAATCTACGCCTACTTTACGTCGTATAATAATAAAAAGCAAAAGGCCCTTCTTACCTTAAAAAAAGTACTAGGCTATAGTAGTAAGGACTAGTTCTTAGTCCTCCTTCTAGTCCTTTAGAAATTCGATATTATATAAAAGCTTAGCGCTATTATTACTAATAATACCTTATTAAATAACGTCCTTTATAGGTTTATTAAAGACTATATACGGACAGCGTATAATAAGGTGTAGGATACCCTAGAGTAGAGGATTCGCTATATTAAGTATATTATTAACCTTGTTATATAAGCTTTCCTATTTACTAATATCGTTAATACTAAGGATCTTAAGTTATATAACAACTAGGAAGAGAGTAGAGAGATAAGAGACATTGAGATTATAAAATAAGTAAGGGCTAAATTTCGGCTCTTAAGTCCTCTTAACTAGGGGTATAATATTATCGTCTATATCCGTGGATCTCTACTCTATATAATAGTATTTAAGAAGAATATAAGGAGACTAATTCTAATAGATAATCGTATGAGATAGAATAGCTATTATAAGATACTTATTATTCTTCTTAACTTAAGGCCTATAATTAAGAAGTACTATTAAGAGTTTAAGAAGGAGCTAGAGGATAATATCTTAAGCTATAATAACTAGAAGAAGCTTTATATAATTAAGGATATCCTCTAGCCCTTCCTATATACTACTCTATACACTAAGGGAGACTCTCTATCTATTAATACTACTCTCTTTATAATAGACGTTTTAATTAAGCACTTATAAGAGACTAATATATAAGCTCCCCTCCCCCTCTCTCTCCCTTACCTAAGCTAATACTTATATCTAGGATAAGTTTAAGGCTAAGATAACTAGCTAGAGCTAGGATAAGAGTTAGAATAGGGGCTAGAATAGGGGTAAAGGTAAAAAGAAGTAAGTGAAATAAGCGAATAACGATAAGAATACTAAGATTATTACACGACTTAACGCCGCTTACTTAATACTTAATAAGTATTATATAACTACTAACATATCCCTATTTTACGCTACCGCCCTTATCCTTAATCCTAAGCGTTATATAAGGTATATTAAGGTATATTAGCTAAGGAAGTAGGCTAAATAAGCCTTATATAGAGTTTAGACGCTCTAGGAGAGGTATAGAGAAGAAGCTAGCTTAATAGTAATCCCCTAGTCCTTCGCTTACGAATACTCTCTTAAGAAGGAGCCCCTTAAAATTAATGATTTTAATTAGATTATAATAGCTCTTTATATAATAACTATCCGGCCTTTAACTAGTAATAAGTATACGGACTATAATATAGAGGAGTTATATAGCCCTAGTAAGAAAGGGGCCTTATAGTAGTAGTACTAGGATATATAAAGGTAACGCTAGCCGAAGCTCTCCTATATAACTATTAATATCCTCTTAATACTACTAATAAGTAACGAACTAGAGAGAGTCTTTTTAGGGGCTCGTCGTATAGTAACTTAGGATTAAGGTAGGCTAGAAGTAGAGATAATTAAGATATAGGAGTATTTAAAGTATTAGAAGAGGAGCGGGATTCTAGATACCTTTATTAAGAGCGTTTAGATAGAGTAGAAAGAGAAGAAAATAGAGCCTTACCTTCTATTATATAATATAAGACCCTTCTAGAATAAGCGTAGTCAAGTTTACTTATTCCTTTTTTCGGCTACTAATTAACTTCTAAATATATAAAGTAGGCCCCTCCCCCTTCTCCCTTCTTAATCTCTCTCTTCCTTTTCTAACTATACTTATAAAATAATAACCCTACTTATTATATAGCCCCTCTATACGATACCTATAACCCCTAAAAATATTAGATAACCCTATTCTTAGTAGTAATCTATAGGGCTAGCCCTCTTAGCCTACTTTAGCCTCTTCTAGAGGGGCTAACCCGAATTAGTAGTAGGCCTCTCTCTCTCACCTTTATACGTAGCTCCTCATACGACTTCTGACTCTTATTAGACTTATTCCTTTTATTAGCCTTATAGGCAGTGCCTTCGCCCTTACGGCTAGCTAAGCTCTTCCTTAGGGCTAGTAGATAATAGTTATTATAGCCTAGTAACTTACCGGATTTATACGTTCCCCCTCATTATATAAGTAGTTCTATACTAATTATAATTAAGTACTATAATAGCCTTTAAAACTAGGCTCTCGCTCTCCCTAGATAGAATATTCTTATTAACCTAAATTAAATCATAATTAGTTAAGTTATTACCTAACACTAGTCCTATATTAATATAATCTTAATCTAACGCGGAGGGGTTAATATAACTAATACCCCTTACTAAACCTATACTTATACGGGCCTTACTAATATAACTTTCCCGGAATACTATTATATTATTAGCTAGTGGAATAATTATTATAGTAACTATAAGTAGCCAGATTACGCGGCTTCTTATACTTAGCTAAGAGAGAGTAACAATAAGAGTAAGGAATATAGAGGCTCTAGAGGTAAAGGGGGGAAGGGAGGAAAGGGTAGTCATATAATAAAAAGGTCTCTTAGAAGGCGTATTACTAGGGGAGGGGTTATAAGGAAAATACCTAGTAATAGTAGGCGGCGCGCTATTACTAAATAAGGTAATTATTATAGCCTTTCTAATACTTCTCACTAACTATACGATGCTTTTTTTTTATCTAAGATACTCTTAATAAAAGCGTTATTTCTCTTAGGACTTTAGAATTAGATATAATATAAGGATTCGCTCGCTTAGAATCGATTCTAAATTAATAGAATCGATACCTTACGATTCTGGCATCGATAGCTATCGATATCGGAAATTAGTAATCGTTGCCAAGCCTGCTTAAAATCAGCGCCAGCGAATGGAGGTTCATCATTTTCCGCCTTGCAGTGGAACAATCGCAGCCCACCGGTGGGTTCTAGGCCATTGTGCGTTGGAGGTGCTTGCCGTATTGAGTATGATACTGCGTGGTCTTTTATATTCTGAATACTGTAGGCCGCTTCATCCGTTTCGGAATAAATCCAGCATTCAAGAAAGTGCTGCTGGGGTTGCGTGTTGGTATCATTCGGAGTTCTCCAGTCCCACCAAGCATCGTAGTTTACTTTACCAGAACCAAGTAGGCTCTTGGTCTTGGGATCCAGAAGCTGGATCTCCCCTCGAGTTCCAAATCTGTCCCACCCTTTAGAGTTCTTGCGACTCGAACCCCAAAAGTCGTCTACGTAAACTATGTCCTCGTCCTTAACTTCCTCAACTTTGATAGATGGAACTAAATAGGGCTGGCTTTTCTCTTTATCTCTCTCCTCTCCCGTCTGTGAGCCCGCCGATGGTTGAAATGTCCAGTCCCCATGATGTTCCGCTTTCGAAATTTGGAGTTGACGATTCTTCCTCTTCTTCTCTTTCTTCGATACCCTATCTCCCCACGTCTCATCCTCGGATTTAGCCTCAGCCAAGGTGCTAGTCTCAAGCTTTGCCGGAAGGGCTTCGTGAGAACTGTTATCTTGAGTCCGCTTGTCAAACTCCCCAAACAGTTGTGATAGAAAACTTTTAGGCGGGTCATTTTGCTTCTTCTTTTTCGAAGGTTCCCACATTCCAAAGGGATCAATGCTCTCGAACTGAGACCCAGCTTTCTCCGAAATATTTAACGGACCGTATTTATTATTCTTCATCTTCTTCTTCTTCGCTGCCCAAGTCTCCCACCTATCGTCGCGCTCAACCTCGGCGTCAACCTCAGTTTTAACATCAATCTCGGTTTTTGCTGGTGGGTCATCACAAGAATCGTTCACTTCGACGACCCTTTCAGATTCAGATTCAGGCTTGGCGGCTTCTGTGTTATTCGTACTCCCATCTACAATCTGGCCGCCAGGGTATCGCTTCACTAATATAGTGATAGCTTCGGTCCGCTTCACTCCGTCACCCACTACTTCCTTCACCTTGAGCTCAGCAAGAGAGAACTCGCAGAAAGGCTGCTGCTGCCGGAGCTCATTCAGAAGCTTTTCAATCCCATTTTTCTGATTCGGTAGCATGGAGCTGTAAAATTGACTGCCGATAACCAAAGACTCTTCTGTTTGGCCTAACCTCACCATTCCGTTCGCGAATTGGTCAGCGTCGAGCATCTACAAGGTAGATTCGGTTGTTTCCCATCGTCTATCGTCATCTTCAGCATTGTCAATTGGTCCCTTCGTTGGTCGGATAGAATATGCTTGGTAAGTCGCGCGCTCAGCTTCCTTCGCTAATGTACTCTCTACGGCAAAGAGTGTATCGGGTGCCGCTGTTTCACCTGATGCGACCGGATCGACGTCTTCAAATGTCCTTTCCCCAAACTTAAACTCCCCCATTGCATCCTCATATGTCCCATCACTTCCGTTGCTAGCCATTTCACTCGTTTTATATGCGAAAAACGGCTTGGTATGGAGGAGATACTTGATATGAAAGTGATTTAAGATAAGAAGATCCAGACATAAGCATGAAAATTTGCCTTGGCCGGTTTCGGGCGGGGTGAAGGTTGGCGCAAAGAACGAGCAACCACAGGTCGGGACAGAGGGCGAATACATATCAATTGGAAAAGCCGAAGGCTATGTGTCTCGCTTGTTTTTGCCCAATGTGATTTCATATGCATATGCACCTCTAGTCTGTGCTCTCTCAAATAATTTAGCTGTGAAAGCGTACTGTAGAGAGAGAACAAGAAGGAAGGTTCCTTATTCTAGAACGAAACCTTTGCTGACACTAGGGATATCGGATTTGAGGCCTCCCTGACTAATAGTCTCTCCGCGACTTTCAGGGCACGCAAGCTAACTTTTAGGGGTGTCCCGGATTTAAGGCCCGCTTAAAGGGCACGCCCCTCACCAGAACTTCTCAGCGTCCGCTGCTTACTAAAGGCCCCTCATCTAGATAAACGTAACGCATATCTAAAAGCTAGTACGTGAGCTCTCAATTTCGATGTATGGCTTCATAATCAGCGCGTAGGCGTTGAACTCAGCGTATAAGCTATGAAAACCTGCATGTAGCTCCAGTCAGCGTGCGTGCCCTTGTTTTCGCACATGCTTCGGTTCTGTCGCCGAAAGTTGTCAACTCTAACCGACTGTGTTCTGGGCATCGGGTCGGCTCCAAGGGATCCCAAACAGGACCTCTCACCCAAAAACACACTTGGGAATTTATATTCTGTCTTCCCGCTTTCATCCTATGATGTTTAAGTCTACTGATTAGCCAGCTAATACGGCCATGAGTTTCTATTAAAAGGGCAACACCTCCTCACAAAGCTGAAATCCTGATCTGTTAAGCGAGCCAGTAAAGGGGCTACTTGACAGCCATGCCACATGCCACATGCGACGACTTCCACAGCCTTACTTCCATCCACGATCAAAAGCCTCATCTTCTTTCATACCTTTCACCCAAGTACGATTCTCTCCCAAGCTGCGCGGCTGCTAGCTTTTACAACGACCTCGAGAAGGTTATCCCTCTTAAGCCGCACTTGAATCTATCCGGTTTTGGGGAACTATACTAAACTTGGGAAACGGTTGTAATCGTACATTCAGCTGCCTTGTGCGCGGTCTGCATCTGAACCCGAGTCACCTATCGAACCTTAAAATAGGAGTCATTTCAACATCGTTATCGGTAACTATTCCATGCAACCGTTAACATGAACGGCATTCCGTCGTCATCGAGATCCGGCCCACTGCTCCCAGCTAGTGATCCTGCCGGGGAGGCCGTTAACACGAGCTATGGCGACAAAACCAAAGCAACTCAGCTGGACATCAATTCCTGGTGTCCCAACACTGTTGCTCAAATTCGCAAGCGTTTCACTGAAAGCACAGCAAATTTCCTATTTTCACTACCGCGTCTGAAAGCAGCACTTGGCGATCATTCCCAATGCAGCACCAAGAGGTGTATCGCCAACAACACTCAAGATGACGGTTATCAGTCGTCACACTGGAATAAATGCGCCGGAAATTGTACCTTCAATGGACCAGATGCTCAAAAAATTGTCGACATCATTCAAAGCGACGGTATTCCATTGATTTCGCTTCGTCGGGCTGCGAGTGGCACTTTGATTGTCGAAGTGGTAAGAGCGTCTATCAACTCTAGATACTTTGCCGTATCTCATGTTTGGTCTGGGGGACTGGGAAATCCGGAAGCAAACGCCCTGCCGTATTGTCAACTCACTCGGCTTTTTGATCTCTGGCCAGGTTTCAACGATCGCATGGCCACACGGAGAAAGAATGAGGCAAAAGATCGGGTACCCAGTCTGCTGTATAGTTTGGGAAGAGGCTGGTCAGAATTTTTTTCGCTTCCCACGAATGTCCGTGAATTTTTACTCTTGCCTCGCAAGCTCTCTTGGGTGCTGATGCTCGCGTTGCTTGTCTGCCTCGAATTTGTGGAGTACTATGCCGTGATTATTCTCATATGGATTGAGGAAACCTGGAACATAGCAAGAGCGCCCGAAAGCCTCTTCTGGATCGATACGCTGTGCATACCTGTGGGATCTGAGAGTCTACACAAAAAGCTACGATCTCGCGCCATCAATACTATGGCTCAGATTTACGTAAATGCTGGCTCGATTGTTGTTTTGGACCACGAACTCCAACAACTTCAATTCACTCAATTAGGCACTCCCGCAATTCTTGGATATCTTCTTTGCTCAGCTTGGATGTCACGATGCTGGACATTCCAAGAAGGGGCCATGGCTGAGGATTGGCTTGTTCAATTCGACGATGGACTTTGCAGTGTCGATTCACTCCTCCGGAAAGGCGGATATGATGGAACCAATACCACACCTGAGTCGGAGGGGATATTTGAGTCTGAAAAAGAGCTTGGAGAATTCTATGCCCAGTTACCGCGCCTACGAGTCATCCACGAGCATCACACGTTCACGAGCTCGTCATCTTCGGCGAGGGCACGGCTACTCCTTCAGGTATGGAATAATCTTTGTTCCAGAAGTACTACAAAACGCGAGGATCTTGACTCCATTATTACGACTATGCTCGATTTTCGACCCAGTGAAGTCCAGGCGCTAAACCATGACCAACGACTATTCTGCATCTTCAATTCCCAAGAAGCTCTTCCGATATCTCTACTTTATCGAGAAAGAGGCCTCGTTAGTTCTTGGATTCACGCGAATCGCTCGCTCCCTTCGACAATTGAAGAGAGTCCCGTTGATGAAGATGTCGGCATTATGTGGAGACGGTCCCCTAACGAGAACTTTTTTGTGTTCGAACTCTCCAAATCTGGATTCCTTATGGAGTATTCCGAGGAATCACAGCTTCCTCCGGAACCACCTCTATTCTATTTCTCGCACTCTCGGATCCTTAGTGGAGATACTTTAATTCTCGAAGACTCCTATAGGGGGTTGACCATGGTAGCTCGACTGAAACTGTCACCGAACATTAGGCTCTCACCTCTTGAGCTCTGCGTTATTATCGCGTCAACGAGTAAACCTGCAAGAAATATCCCAGGAGCCTGTCTTGGTATCCGCGAGAAGAATGATGAGTATGTTCAACTGTTCTATATTTGCCCAGTGGAGTGCAAGTATATTGACGCAGATGCCCGCAACCCTCATATCGATCTCCCCCATGGTTCAATATTGGATCGTCATTTGGTTGTGGAAGGTGTGGAATATGTATTCGAACACGGTATTTCATGATAAAATACCCCAAAGCTTCTAAGCTGACCTTGTGCTCAGATTTTACAGGTGTTTCTAAATTGCTACAAGTGAGACCACCTTTCACGCCCAGCAGAACACAGCGTGCCTATCTGACAATCTTCCTCTGGCCTATCGCTGCCATTTCTTTGACGTGGATTCTCGCTTCCGCTTTGTTCTTCGGTCTACAGCCGGTCCAGCATCCGCTCTTACTAGTTAGCATAGGTGGACTTAGGGTGGCGGCATTGCTGGTAGAGTTCTACATGCTAGCACACCAATTCCAACGAGCCGAGTTCGACGAATGGTACAGTGGCTTATACGACCAGAAGGTCAAAGTTCACTCCCATGACTTCTACATCCACTTCCGACCTTGGATCACCTGCTCTCTATTGATCCTGGGCTGTGTTTCTTGGGTTCTCCTAGCTCAAATCAGCTATTTGCCTGCAATTTTCAACGCCATTGATGCATCGTTCACCATCGCTGCAGGGGAACCTGTACAACTCCTTACCAGGTGGCTACTGGAGCTTTATTCGCGGACACCAGCAGAGTTTAACATCCCGCTTTGGCTTGCAACCTTTCCCGACAAACAGCATCACAACATGCTATGGTACTTTGATCGGTTTTACGCTAAATCACGTTTAACCAGGCTGGTGGAAGCCATCCTATCTCGCATTACTGCAACTTTCCTATCAGCCACATGCATACAGGTGGAACCACAAAGCGACTCTGTTCAGGGTGCTCATCCTCAACTTTCTTCATCCTCTACACCATCCGCCCCCGAATCTATAGTCTCGCACTCCAGTGTCACAGATGTAGCTGTAAGTCTTACTAAAATGCAAAAACTGGGGGTAGAGCCTTGGGCTATGGAGAATTCAATAGTTTTCAGGCCCTCAAACCTCAGCTGTGAGTTTCTTAGTCCATTAACCCACCATGTCCTAACGTCTTGCAGACAAATTCAGTGGAAAGTTCATACCGCTGCCCGAAATTACAGTATCTCAAGAAGAGGATTATTCACCTTTCAAGTATCTTGCTGCAGTAGTGTTCCCTGCTTATATAGTAATCATGGGGTACTGGTTTTGCTGTTGCTTAGCTCTCGGTGCTCTTGTCGTCTTTAGAATCCCATGTTTCGGGATCGATCAAAGTGATGTGGTTAATAGCTTTTGGTTAGCCGTCAGCACTATACTAGAGCCCTTGATTTTTGTAAACAGGGCGCATCTCCCGGCTAAGGTGGCTGGATGGAGGAGACTCATCTACAGCGATCTGCCACATATTTCTGCTATGCATACTTCGATTCACTTCCCCCTACGCACTACGGCGGTCCTATTGATTATTTGTTTTCCATTGATTGCCATGATTTGGTTGCCTGGTAGACGTTACATTTCTCCGAAATGGTCTATTGCGGCATGCGTTCTGGTCGGAAATCTTATTTTGCGATGGGTACTTGAGCTTTGGGCACGATATGACGATGGTCCATACAGTGTACTGAGAGACACATTAGTGGAAGGCACGGTAGGGTCGGGTAATGAAGACTTAGACATATGCTTCGAGCGAGTGTATGCCAAATCGAGACTTACCGTGTGGGTTGAGCACGCTTTTCATGCTCTGACCCATTTTTGGGCACTTTGCTTCACACGTCGAAGTAGGGCAGGACAACGGCGACAACGCCGGCAGGTCTGGGCAGATTACACAGATGATGGAGACTATGATGAAGATGCCGAAGAAAATTTACTACTCCTCTCTGCGGATTCCAACACTACCATTCACGAAAGCGTTTGAATCTCACCGCTGCACGCCGAGATCATTTTCTGCAACCCCACGAGCAAACACGAAGCAAGAACCCGACTCCCATAGGCGTTGCCAAGGTGGCTACCGATATTTACAGCAGAGTTGTCCAGACCGGTTCGTTGGCTGTGAGTGTGCTCCCAGACTCTGTTATAGTAGTCTGTTAGACTGTGAGCCATTCGCAGCCACCCTCAAGGGTGACTAAGGTTGGGAGAGTATTGATGCCGACGTTGCAGCTCGCCGAACTGCCTTGGAGAGTTGTAAAGGTTGGTTGTACTGCATGGATTATGTCAATTTCGGCAGATAGGGGCATTCAGTTCGTTTTGCCTATAAGTGATGACGGCAATGCAAGGAGAAATGGCGGAAGTAAAAAGAGATGAAGGACTAAAGACATAGCTAGGAGTACGAGAACAACAGTTATTAAATAGTGTTGACTTCGTAATGAGTGATAGTTTATGAAAAGCATTGAGAAGAAGAGAGACAAAGCCGCTGCTATAGAAAGTATTGAAGCGGACATTTCAAATGCATAGTTTTGACACAGCCTAATACTTACCAACGTTGGCATTCTATAGATACCTAGGCACAAAAAGGAAAGACTGCAAGGAAATACAGAATCTTATGAGCTCTCTCTCCGGCGCATCATGCTGGATTCCTCGCATGCTTTCTTTCACTTTCTCACAAATCCTTCTGACCCGTGGTCTGTGGGATCAGGATTTTCATGTCGCTCGGCGGCGCTGCGTTTTACATCGTGGTCTATGAAGCCTTCTGGTCGCGAGTACGTAACATACGCCTTAATTTGATTGCACTACACTGTTCGTCCTGTTTGAGGTTAATGATAGAAAGACTAACGCGCCTGTAATTGTTACCTTCGCCATCTTTCTCTTGAATCCATGCCTCTGGCTTGGCCCAGTCATATACTGTGGATGATTCCGGGTCGAAAGGGGTTGGTAGGGGCTCATCCGCGGAATCGTTGACATCATCCGGTAATGGTTGGCGCTTAGAGAAGACCTTTTTGAAGTCGGCTCTTATTTGATCCGTGACCGGGATGCTAGTATTCCAAGGCCTAACATTAGCCAGGGAAATCTCTTATTCCATGGGCTGCTTATCCTGCTCTGTATCATTGACCCAAGGTGTTGGACCTTGGTCTGTTTGATCCTGACGCGGAGGTGTTGGCTGATTGCTACTATTCTGGTCGGACTTGGCGGGAGCCATTTTCATTGGATGTGTTGCAGGCGCAGTTAATGTTGGAACTTGAGTGGTGATTATAGGCGCAAGGCCTTGAATATGTAGGCAAGGAGGTGCCATGGCAGTGCGTGTATATGAAACAAAGTTGGGTATGAGGTAGTGTAGTAGTCCCTTAAGCGAGTCTTAAATCTCGGACGCCCCAGGTGTTCGCATATGCTTCGGTTCTAGAGCACCCCTAGAAGCTTTTCTATTCCATTATTCGTAAATTTTAAAGCCAAAAAGATATTGTTCAATCACGTAACTAATACAAGGGTGGTATATGTTCGGGCGAGGCCTTACTAAGTAGCGGTTGAGAAGAAAAGAGCAAGTTAATCAGGCCGCCGAATACATCAGCCGCATCCACTCCGGACGATGATCTGAACATTCACGATGTTGCAATTTCTTTATTTTCTATGTTGCAAAACTCGATTATCAACCTAGCGGCAACACAATGTCATCACCGCGACTATGGGTCTGTACTCAACATGGCTAGCCATCAGCATCTGGTATCTTCCAATCTTGGCGCAGGCAGCCGGCTACGATCCCTATGGAGTCATTGGCTTCGGCATCGAGATGTATCTTCCTACCTGCTGCTGTGTGGACACGTACTGTCACAGAGCAAGCTGGACTTTTCGACGCCACCTATCGCAGATCGATGGCATGGCGGAAGTGATCTAGGCTTCGATACGTCCGCGGAGTGCTTTGCAATCGACGACCCATTCCTGCTCTCACTTGATTGGTGTATTCATCAGTGATGTGATAGCAGCGGCAGCTCGGAGGAAACTTGGGTCCTGGATCGCTTTTGGGAGCACGACGTGACGGGTACGGACTTGAGGCTGAAGTATAGCTTTGCTGAGGCAGTGAGAATCTGTGGTGATTGACCACAGCTGAACCTTACGCTTGGTGAGCCACTGTAAGAACCGAGCGAAGTGAATGAAGAGGATCGGAGTGAAGCTGAGAAGTCTATGAGAGACTTTGCGTGGGTTGAGACGCGACATTCGTTGTATTCATTGACGTTATTGCTCTAAATTAGCCGGAGCAATCCTCTGATAAGATTGACGGGATGGCCATATGCCACGTTCGCCTTGCTTCACCGCTGGGTATCAGTGTTGGCTTCTGGTTAAATGGGCCTAGTTAATATATAGAGCACCGCGGGGGGGGGGAACGAATACTATAATCGCTATATAAAGCACAGCCTACGTTCGTTCTCGTTCTGCTTTTCCTACTCTCGTCACTTATCTTATAGACCTGCTAGCTCATTTAAGGATTTATATCGTGGCGTCTAAAAAGAGGCTCTTTATAAGTTAAGCTTCCTTCTCTTACCTATATCAATTCTAATATCAACCATCCGTATCACTTCACTACTATTGGGATAATGGCTACGAGAGCCATTTCAGTGGCCTCAAGTCTCCCGCCTAGGAATTCACTCGAATAGAGAGCTGAGGAAGTCGACTACTCGGGGGGTGTAGCAGTACTTCATTGTTACAACAACGATGAGTGTATAGCTTATCTCAATTCTGGCAAATTTAGTGTGAGTTATGCGAATTGCCTATGCAACGTAAGTAATCTTTAATTCATATATATATTGGCTTTAATAGTAGTCATAGGTGGCTGACCGAGAATAGCAAATTATAAATCTTAGTATATCTTATACTAACTCTCTCTCCTACTTTTATTGACTAGAGACCATGCGCCTATAAAAAAGCCAGTAGCAAGTAGGCCTAACTCCATATGCGTAAGACGAAGCTCGGAACAAGCGAAGTTTTTTAATATTTTTCACTTCATAGTCTTCCATTTAAGTCAAAGCTAAAATTCCTAGTAGAATTCTTATCCAAACAACGATGGTCCCTGGGGCGGTATCCTCGCCCTCCAGCCATAGCGCTTAAGCAAAATCGTACCCATCGGGCTTTCCTTATTAATATCATTTCGAATATCTTCTACCCATTCAATATCTCCTGGAGCAAATGGTCCAAACGCTATAGCTTTACGCTGAAGAAGGAGTCGCACAATGCTCATCCACCGCTTCCTAATCGCCAGGTCGAGAATGGCACGTCCGTCGCGATCTTGCGTAGTAAGATCCAAGCCGCTCTCTATGAGAGCTGTGATCAGATCGTTTGAATAAAAGAGCAGAGCCCTTTGTATGGTTCTACTCCATGAGGTCCTGGCCCAAAGCGGGTGTGATATTATTGTCTCAAATATTGCTTTATTCGTGTCGAATGCCTCAATAACAGCTGACTTTCCGTTGATGCTCATGTCTTCCGGATTTGCTCCTGCGTTAAGCAAAAGTTGAACAACCTCTGGGGCCTTTTCTCCCATAGTTATTGCTCCGCTCAGAACTGTTGCTCCAACCCTAGAAACCGCTTTCGGATCAGCGCCAGCATCAAGCAACCACTTAACGACCAATAGTCTTGATCTCTTTGCTGCTATATGCAATGTTGTGTCTCCATCCTTCAAGACTGCATTTATATCGGCACCTGCATCCAACAGTAGTCTGATTGTGGCTTCCGAGCCGGTTTCCACAGCTACAAGAAGCGGTGTCTTTAACTCGGCATCTTTGTTTTCCATCCAAGCCCCTGCACTAAGTAGTAATTTAACTACCTTTTCGCATCCAGTCTCCCTTGCGGCAGCAGCAATGAGGGCAGTCTGTTGAGTATGTTGACCAACACCTCTGGTCTCGATGTCAGCCCCTCCATCGAGAAGCAATGCTACAACTGCGTCGCAGCCACTGGAAGCAGCTGAAACAAGACCAGTGAGAACCTCGCAATCACGTCGGTCATGCAGGATAGAGTGCCCAAAGCCCTGCAAGATGTACCTGACCATTTCGACTGATCCATTGCTCGCTGCTGCTGCAAGTGGTGTTCTGATCAGCCGGTTGTCCTCGTCCCGCGTTGGTGGAAATTGAGCACCTAAGCAAACAAGCTTTTGGATGGCCAATACGTTCCCTGTCTCGGCCACTGCCCGAATGCACGTCGTCAAATTAATCAAGCCTTTTCGACTTATGAGTAGCTCAAATTCGCGAGAAAACCCCTCTTTGCATGCTTCAACTAAGGTGTCGTTGGTCACCTTGACATCCTTGCATAGGAGATATGCCATAGTATCTCGCTGCCTAGATCTAGTGGCCATGAGAAGAGCATTCTCGTCAGTTTTGTCCCTCTTTTCTATTGAATCTCCGCCACTAATAACGCGGCTATGTCGAAGCAAAAAAAGGCTTTGGAAAATACTCAAAGGACCAACCAAAGCAGCTTCGAGCATGGCGTTGTCAAGACCCTCCTGGTCCGACTTTGTGGAGTCGCCACGACACGTTTTCTTTTTCCACTGATCTAAGATGAGTGTATTTGAGGGAGTTGCCAGTGTCCGAGATGCGAGTAAGACAAATCGTGTCGATTTTCAATCTGCGGATATTGAAGATCATCCGGCCATGGAAAATTATGGAAGGGTTTGAACTGCCTGATTTTCTGGAAAACTTTGTGTATTGGGATGATGTATCCCTCACCCATTGCATTAGAGGTGGCAAGGAGCATGCCATACAAGATACCGGATTCGGCTTCAACAACCCATGATCCAGAGTCCCCGTATTCTGTCTCATCGGTCAGCTCTCATAAAGTTCTTTAGGAAGAGGGTGTTCTTACCAAGGCTTTGAGAGACTTGTACAGACCACATTGACACAAAGCCTTCGCTTTTGGGAAATTTGATTGAGGTGGCTTTATAGAGAGAACGGGCTGAAATAGTACCTCTTCTTGTGGCTATCCAAAAGCGTTTGCCCGCGTCCTCTTGAAGTGTGGCTTGATAGCTGTGGACAAACAAGTTTCTCATCTCTCCTCCATCAACAGGCACAGATAGGATATTAGGCAAGTCATCCGCGTGATCCAAGTGAAGAAGAGCCCAATCGTCATCGTCGAAGTCAGCATTGGGCAGGCACTCCAAGGGATAATCTGAGGATATAGCTACAATGTTGCTTCTGTAGTGCCTCGATGACTCTCCGTTATTTTGGTTTGAGGCAGGCGCATCTTCGAAAACTGTTAGTCTTTTTCACATCTGTTATGTTGCCGAGTTTTCCTACCTGAAAATGGAACATTACCCTCTTCTTCGTTTCCCGTAAAGTATTCTCCATCAGACCTGCCTTCTAAAACCCCTTCAGAGCTGCCGTCATCCATTTCTGTATCGATATCTCCTGGGAGTTCTTCGTCAATTTCCTCCTCCAATACTGTCTCCTCATCATAGAAACACACAACCCCCGCTTCACAAATATCTTGGGGCTCTTCACGAGTCATGCCGCCTGCACAAACATGGGCCACGGTCAGTCCGTAGGTGGTACCCCCCAGAGTAATGACTCCTCCTAACGTGGCAACCCGATCTAGCTCGGGGCAAGTCACCTCCGCTCCACAAAGACTGTATCGATTTCCTGAGGAATCCAGGGGCCCCTCTCGCGATATAAGTATATTTCCATATAGGATATCGATAGAGGAGCAAAATGTCATCATCTTGAACTTCGCTTGCATGAATATTCCGCTCTTGTGTATGAACATAGCCAGCCTATTCAAGACCTTGGCCTTCGAGCAACCAATTACGGCGGTCGGATGAGCATTCTCCGGTTGATATCCAATCATCCAACAAGTTCTAGAGATTGCAGGACGTACACTGAAGCCTCGGAAAATGGCTTGATGGTGCTCATCTATCGCACTGTCGACGACACCTTTGAGAGATTCGGTCCACATTTTCTTTGCAGTGCCAACAGCGGCCCATCGGCGCTGTCGCTTTAGACAAAGACTCTCTAATTCAGGGAGTTCAGGACCGATTGAGTCCTGGAACGGTGATATGTTTGGAGCCAGTGTGATTATTTGAGTCGCTTTCAGGCTCGGAGCCTCGTCCAACAACGAGGAGCTTTGCAGCGCTTGTGACATCGTAAACTTTCGTAGAAGATCCAGGAAAGATCCCACAATTCCAAAGGCCGAAATATAGAGATATAGAGTGATATCGAGACCGGGATGAGTACCGAACAATTCAAACTTTACAGCTGTTCAAACCACTGTCGCCCGAACAAAGCCTTGGTTTGTATCCAGCCTTATAAAAGTGCTCCGCCACAAAGACATCGCCAATCGCCCCAACCAGGTGCAAACCAACCGCCTCGTGACAACGCTAGCCAAGATATGGCACCCATCTTGGGCTGTGCTGATAAGGCAGACCGAGCCTTGGGGTCGATAGAGCCATAAAGAGGGAGAGCCCGCAATAGATTTCTAGCATCAACAAGAGGCTTGATGGCGAACACACTTGACACGGAAATTTTCGACGGTACGTTTCCCAAACAGGGCGACAGCCTGTGGCTGGAAATTTTGGGTGGCTTGTGGGATCGCAAATTCCTTTTCGGCGCTCGCCCAGGCCAGGACAACTCAGCAGCCTATCACCAATACTTCGTGACAGAATTAGATGCATGGCGGTGCTGCTCCGATAGCGTCGCCATACATACTTACCAAGATCTGCTGGATCTGGTGGTGCATCTGAAAAGCAATGCGACGGCGTCAAGAAGATCTCCCGAGATTGAAGATTTTTTCAGTCGCTTTAACAAGCCAGGTCAGCAGGTGACCATCTCCTTGCACATCGACAACTCGATATTTCTAGCTATTCGTCTCTGGCTTATGGTTAATGTTGGGTCTCCAGACCTTCAAAGAGTCTTTCCGGGAAGGACTGAAGTCTCTTGGGCCCCTGATCTAAGCCTAAAGGAATTCCTCGAAGAGCAGTTTAAGCAGCAACTGCCTGTCTCTCAAGGACAGTACCTACGAAGCCTTAATGTCTTCGAAATCGAAAAGATCTGTGGCCTGGATATCAAATGGACAGATAGTCTGGGGGACCATCTACACGTTGATTTGGACCTCAACATTGTCAATATTTATCATCATGTTGAAGTCCTGAAGGGGCTATTGAGCGCGAAACCTCCCACGTAAGTCACAATTTTCGTCTCCTCCTGTTTATTAGCCTCATAAATCCATTTCATTCCAGCTTTTACACATTTCATCTGATCTTGGCCAACTTCAGTACCACATTCACCGATCTATTCGACTCACCTTGTATTTATCTCCGATAGTGTTCTCGTGAAAACCACACGATGTCACGTCGAAAGGCTGACGTATGAAATAGAACCTTCTACCCCGATGGATTTCTTGAAGAGACAATACAAACTTTAGCTCTCCTTATCCCCCAAAGCAATTCCAACTGCAGAAGCTGGTACAAAAGACAACAAAAACTGAACCCCAACCAACTCGATAGTGAAGCTTGCAATCTAATCCTCGATCCCATGCTAGGCCGCAAAGTTTCGAACTACAAATACTGGAATGAACGCCTAGATTTCCTCTACGAGGCCTTCCAGTCTTCAGCCTCTCAGCCAAAGAGTTTGTCGCAATTCTGGAATGACCGGAGGAACAAGGTCCAATGGTATACCTTTTGGATCGCGGTGACCGTTTTGGTTCTGACTATTGTTTTTGGGCTGATTCAATCAATCACGGGGATAATTCAGGTGAATTTGGCGTACCATCCTATAGGATATTAGTGATTAGCTCTTTGTTATATATATATCTTCACTATATAAATCATAGAGAGCTTTGAGTTTTATTAAATACTTATATAGCGGTCCTCTAAACGAGATAGCCTCGCAAAATACTTATACACGAGCTACTAGTGCATGCCTTAGAGTATACTATATACTCTAAGCGCCTTAGTAAAAAGTACTATCTAGTTATATACTAGTTAAATAGTTACGCGAGGGCCACTTAAGCCAAGCGGCTTTAGAAAATCACTATAACTAAGTTATAATTAAATTAAAAATTAAAAGAGTAAACTTAAGCTTAAGGTTTAGGAAAATTAAATTAATATAATATATATATACTTTAAGTAAAAATATTAAAACTTATAATTTAGTTATTTTTATAAATCTTATTTTAATAACTTAAAAATATATAATTATATTATAATAAAAACTTTTTATTTAGCCTTAATTAAAAGCTTTTAGAATATAATTTAAATAAGTTTTAATATTCTTTACTTTATAATTAAAAGTTATAATAAAGTAATTAATAAATATAAAAGTTACTTTATTTCTCTTTAAAATAGTCTTTTCTTTATAATTGATTTTATAAATTATTATTTCTTATATAATAAAAATAAAAGGATTAGTTTAATATAAGCTCTTTAATTTAATATATAAAGGCTTATAAAAGGGTAAATTTAATTAAAATATTAAAATATTATTAATATAATATATCTTTATTTTTAAGTATTATTACTTATTTAATACTAGCGTAATACCTTATTAAGTAATAATAAGATTAAATAAGAACTAGTAGAAATAATCTCTAGCTATTATTATAAATAGTGCGTTTTGCTAATTCGCACTATTTAGAGACAGGTCGTTTAGGGTTCTAAGGTGGTAGTATGAGGGATGATAATTGCAGCTAATAGGGTGCGTACTGCACGGGTAGAAGAGGAAAACGAGTACATGGTCGCGACTGTCGAAAGAGTAAAAGTAACGGGGATTGCACATCTTTACTTTCTAACGTTGGGATGGAGGATATGGGAGAACCATCCGTTTAAATCATGGTATCGGTCGTCGAAAAGAGAGACAATAGAGTTGAAAAGAGCCTCAAGCATGGCGAGCCGGTTTTCGAGATTGTTGGATCTGACGACGATTCTGATCTTGACGATAGATCTGAATTTGACCATTATGTAGGCCCGGAAAATGCTACACCTCCCTCACAGGACTCCGATACGGAAAGTCTCACCAACCAGGGGGCAGAAAACTGTCTCCAATCAGAGTAGAAATACAGACTCTTATGCACCAATGACCCCCCACTCCGCAACATTCATGATACCGGAGGTTACGAGGAGAAGGAACCCAGGTTGGAAATCGACATAGGTAAGAGCAATGGCAATACCGTCACCGGCCTCTCCTTCCTCATCCGCCGCGAACGCGGCATCACTGCCCGACTCTTCACCAAATCACTCACTCTACCTGTTCTAATCGGAGGGCCTTATCCAACCTCCATCTCCCTCTCAAGTGCAGTTTCGAGCTCTCCACATATTTTCTGTATAGCCGGCGGCGTTGGCATTGTAGCCATTTTACCAGTCTTGCGTGCAAGAGCTTCTGCGGACATAGGGCGAACGGCACTTTACTTCGGGACAAGAAGTAAGGGTCTTATGAGGACGTGTGGGCTGGAGGAGCTTATTTCCCGAAGAGAGGCCTTGGGGATCGACGTTTTCGTGAGGATGGGGAGGCGGTGGGATTTGGAAAAGGTTGTTTGGCAGGAGGTAGGTTGTGAAGGGACTAGCGGACAAGAAGTAAAATGTACAGCGCAAGGGGATGTGACGGTAATTGTTTTGGGCGCCTGAGATGGTCGCTGTTGCGAGATCGGCGGTCGTGGAAGCGAATAGAAGAAGGAGAAAGGGTGATGGGGTTGTGGGGTTTATACACGAGGCATTTACCTAGATATGTATTCACTACTAGTCTGTACCAGATCAAGATCTTGCTTTGAAAGCATATCGTAGCCAATGATAAGCATAATAAGATCACCTCTTCACTGATAGATTTTCAGGGTAATTTCGTCACTTTCTCAAGATTTCTTTGGATATGGTAAGTCAGCGTCGGCACTCTGGTCGGGGTTTACTTCACATCTGAAGGCAAATGGAAATCGGGTTGTCTTGAAAAGTGTTTTTTTGGAGCTCTAACTCTTAATCTTGCTAGCAAAATTAAGTACCAACTCCGTGTTCTCGATCAGACCACCAGGCTTCAGCAGACCGAGTAGCCGTATCATGATCCTCATCAATCGAGATATTGGTTACCACTTCAAATCCGAGGTGAAGCGAAGTGGGGTTTGCCCCGAAAGGCGTGCTTCGGGCTCTAACATTTCGAATTGTTAAATTAATAACAACGTTTAAATGCCAACCCCCTGATCTCGACCAGACCGCCAGGTTGAAGCAAACCAAGAAAGCAGTAGTGAATTGAGTATCGAGAAAATGCGACTCCTGTTGGCTCTGAAATCCGCAACATGTTGACGTCTTTTGCTGATCGCAGGTTCGTAGCTAGCACCGCGTACAGGTAGGAGTTCGGCTTTGCTGGCCATCTATGTGTATTCAATGGAGAAGGCAGCGTGATACTGAAGGCATGGATATGAGGAGGAAGGGTCCGAAGGGCCAGGCGTTGACGTTCATTGACATTGTGGGAGAGCTGACCTAGCTCGAGTTGTTTCGAAGGTGAAAGCGAATTAGGCATTCCCCGTTTCAGTGCGACAAATGATGTATCGGACAGCGAATTTCGAGATTATGTAGATTCAAGCCCGTATCTATCTTGAAGTTCAGCTTTCTATTGTTATGGAGCAATATGCGTATAGGAAACTAACATACAGCAGAGCAGAAGGGCATAGAGAAAGGTCGCGAATCCCCACAGAGCATCCAGATGTCTTTGTCAATCGGAGGCAATAAAAGCTTGAATAAATCGTTTAGAAGCGGTAAGATAGGCAGATCAACGTATGCTATGAGGTGCTTCTAGTACGGCAAGATGCTCGGGCGGCCAGGTCTGGGAACTTTCAATGCTTCGTTGTCTCGCTGGTATCTCGGATTTGTAGGTAAAGAAGGGATTCGTTGAACTTTTCCAAGCCTGGGAGTGAAAGAATGGCAAGGTTTGGGGGGTGGAGCAGCCCGAACGAAATTTATATCAAGTACTTAACTGGCTAACTGCTTTGGGTACTCGATCACGTGGGAAAGGGGGCGTTAGTGTTTTTCTTTGATGCACTAGTGCCTCGCTTCCCAGGAGCCTTTGCTTGCACTGGACGTTTCGCTACCTTTGCGTCCACTCGACACTTGACTCCTTAGCCTTCTAATAAGCTACCCAGAGTATTGTAATGATTTCTAGCATAAATTTAAACCACGGGGGTTACCGGAGAATGCAAAACTACAGCAGCTAAGATAGTGGGACGAGCGGAAATAGAAAGAGACCTTCAGGCAGCCCTATCGTTTATTCAATTTCTATAGTGTCAGGCATAACATCTCCAAAGCGCTTGTGGCACGTACTAGAAGTAAGAAGGGTCGAAATTTTTTCAACGTGTCAACTCCATAATCACCGGTATGGGACCGCTGAAGGTGATAGGAAAAGCAAACTTGCACTACATAAAAATCCCATCTAGTCGTCCGTATCCCGGTCTTGATACGGCCATATTCTCGCCGCCTTTTCCGCATCCTCGCCAGCCTCCGCTATAAATGATTCTTTGAGTTCCTCCACAGCAGCGCGTATTTCCTCGAATCGACTTGGCTCTACCATTCCATTTGCGGGCAGCCCCCAACTATCCCGAAAAAGTCTCATTATCTCCGCAGCATCGCTCATGCTGTCCTCCTCAATCTCGTGAAGTTTTAGTTCCTGCTCGCTAAAGCTCACAGGACATGGCTCAGTGCCGGGACAGAGGTCCTTCCATTGCGCTATGATTTCAATGAGCGCCCTCCGAAGAAAGAAAACATCGCGATTCTCCCATACTCTAGCAACTAGGCGTGACGGCTCTGTTCGCACCTCAAGATTCTGGCTTTGTAATTGGAGGGCGGCCCAGTGCCGTGGGTTGTCGCGATGCGTTAAAGACTTGTAGTATTTAAGAGAAATTTCACTTTTCCGGTCGTTTTCAAGTTTTTTCTGCTCGTCTAAAGCGAGGGTGTCGTAGTTGGCAGGTAGTTTCGGTATAGTATTATCATCAGCAACTGTCCATGGACACTGAAACATTCGGGCAATGCCACATTGGTAGAAGAAGGGCATAACGGCAGCTGATTGCCAGTCAATTATCCGAGTAATATGTTGTGATTCTGGGTCCACGAATATATTATCGAGATGCAAGTCCGGGTGCCAGAGTGTTGGTGAGTGCGTATCGGCAGGACTCTTAGGAGGAACCATGGCTGAAGATAGTTGGAGATACCGTTCCAGTAGAGTGAGTACTTCGACAGGTAATTCGAGTTCGGTCAAGGATCGGTGGTAGTTCATGCGAGGATGAGCGTGGGTTTTGACATATTGTATTTCGTTTATACCCATAGCTTTGACGTATTCCAGCGGCTCGTTGTCTGCGTATAGTCAGAACACGCCGAAGCAAATTATATTAGTGAAACACTCACAAGGCCCTCTGTTCATATTGATAGCAGTCCTATTGCTGTGCCAGAGCTCGCTCGAGACGAGGGGTCCTAACTTGAACCGCTCGAGTACCGATGGGGGAAATGGTACACTCGTATCCAGGGAAATAGCGGTTGACATATCTAGCGAAACGTCCTCCCGAAAAAATATGCAGCCAGATTTCATAAATTTCACCGATGCAAGCTTTCGCTCCATATCCACAATTTGTTGTATCATTTCAAGTCGGGACTGAATTGGCCATTGGTACCAGAGGCTACCGAGGGGTACACCCGGCGCTCTTTCTTCTAAGATATATTCTGCCCCGACTGGATTGTTTCGATCGGCACACCACGCAAAAATTCGAGGAGAGGGAATGTTCAAAACGTCGCGGAGCTAATCGCGTCAAAGTCAGGCTCAAATACTCGCCTGGGTGGCAGATGAACTTACGAATTCACGAGTAGCAACTTCCGATGCCGTAGTGTAAAAATCAGGCCCCGCAATTTGATTTGGAAGCTTTGCGAATATCTCGGAACCATTGTCCATTCTCAGAATATATGCCTTGTTATTGAGCCCTTCGCGACATTTGTGAACTCTGGTGCCTGACCAACAAAGTTAGCTCCTATTTTGATGGGAAGGAGCAGCAGGGACGTACAATACCGAGCACCTTCGCAGGAGATTACTGCAACTGCAGCATCTATCAGTTTATGGAGATCGAATTTCAGATACCGTCCTGATAGCTGTAAGGTTTCATTGTATCTGCGCCGGGTCAGCGCTGGAGCAGATGGCTCGACGACTATGGAGTTTCAAACGTGCATCCAACGATTTCTTGTATATGTATAAAGCTGATCTTCTGCAATGCTCTCCACTAAAACCATTAGAGTCTCTCGCAATGCGGATAGGCTACACGTACCAGTTCCATCAGGTCCCTCGGCGCTGAGGAGAGGCTTGCCTCGCGCGAGGCTAGCACTGTGCCTTTGCATCGAAGTGGCAATTTGCGGAGCTATCGATGGTCGAGTGTATTGGTAGGGCATCTTTTTACACGCAGACAGCGGCGAAGTAGTGGATAAACCCATAATTTGTGAGGCATGCTTCTCTATGATCAGTGGAAAGATTCTGGTGGTTTTCTAACAGCGGGAAAAGTTCTTAGGTTACATTACGGTTGCGGGCGATAGCTGAGGTTCCAACCCTCATATTAGCGGGAAGGAGAAGAGATGCTAGAGTATATCCTTAAACCTGATACAAGTGTAGTTTCACGTGTTGAAATTTTAGCAGCTGCAGTCACGTGCCAGAACTTTGATGCCTCACTTTCCAGGACCTGTTGATTGAACCGGACGCTTCGCTTTCTTTGCTTTCACTCGACACTTGACTCATTAATAGAGTGTATCATCAACGATTGACAATGCTTTGTAGCACTTGCAAAGCAGCGATCAACTACACAGTTGCTTACGACCCCGATAAACTCACAGGCTACAAAAGCCATCACCGTACCATTGAAGATCTGCACAATGCTGCTATCGAAAATTGCCACATATGCACGCAGCTCTTTCGGAATTGGGAGCAGCTGTATTGGAACACTTTTCGAACTGAAAGTACTCTCTCCTCTGACAAGACAGAGCGCGCAATGGTTACGGACGTCATGGAAAACCAACAATGGGTTCTGAACAGGAAAGACAAATTGGTCGGGCTTTGGGATGTGACGGTTGACGATTACTTCTCGAGATATACAATCACAATTCTGAACCATCAAGACACATTAGTAAGAGAGCTTACCTTCTCCGCCACGAGGGACTATTTCAGTAGATCAAACAACACTACTCTGTCTCTCCAGGTTGGGCATCAATGGTTTGTCGTGCTACCTTCCCAACGTACGTATATGTCTTAGAATATATGTCTTGTTAGGTTGACGATTGCACAGGAGTGCAGCAATACACCTTACCACGAGCCTACACTCATAATCAACGAACTAGAGATACATGGCGCCAGAATCTTGCTCAAGGTTGGTTCCAAGACTGCATTAAAAGGCACCAATGCTCTCCACATCACTCCGGTTGGAGACCAACTCGTCTGCTTCAAGTATCGGGATCCGAGCCTTCCACGGTCAAGTTGATATTGACGGAAGACGAACCGGTTACTGAGCACCAACATCCTTATGTCACTCTCAGCCATTGTTGGGGCAAGGTCATCTTTTTAACCCTCACTGCTCAAACACAGCCCCAGTTGTTGGATGGCGTTCCAATCTCAATACTACCCAAAACCTTCCAGGATGCCTTGATTATGACAAGGTTTTTTGGCTTTGAGTACATCTGGATAGACTCTCTATGTATCATGCAAGACTCGATTGATGATTGGAAAACCGAATCCGCTCTCATGGGAGATGTGTATGGCAACGCTGTCTGTAATCTGGCTGCTGTAGGCTCACGCGATGGAAATGGGGGAATTTGGATGGACAGGTCTCCTTTGCTTCACCTCCCATGTGAAGTCGAATCAAACGTTCCTCTCGGTTCCAATTCAACGTGGCATATCCATCCCAGGTATCTCCAACAGGCTACTCTATTACTGAATGGCCCACTACTTAAACGAGGATGGGTCATCCAGGAACGGCTCCTGGCACCTCGAACGCTTTACTTTGGCACGTATCAACTCTTCTGGGAATGTAAACATCGCCAGGCTTGCGAAACGTACCCAGGAGGCTTGCCAGATACGATGCAAGTCGTAAAGAGCAATCTAGTTGCGTTCGAGGATTTGGAGAAAGCGATCGGTATTCAGAACGACGGCGTAGATATGACATCAGCAGATGTCAACCGTTTCTGGGAGAAAATCGTACAAGGCTTCTCACGCTGTGACTTGACAAAGCCAGAAGATCGATTGATTGCCATCTCGGGATTAGCTAGAAAGATTCAAGAACGACACCCCCAATTCGATTTTGTTGCCGGCATGCTACGGCAATCTCTCTCTACGCAACTTCGCTGGGAAGTAATCAGAAGTGGTGGCACAAAAAGCTACCAGCGAACGAGTACATTTCAAGCCCCCTCGTGGTCTTGGGCCAGTGTCGATGCCGGTGTGATGATGAGTGATTCCTTCGTTGAAAAAGAGATAATGCCCAGGGTCCTCGATGTCCATATCCAGGAGGGATATGATCCAATGGGCCAGAACGTCTCGGCATCTTTGATAATCGAGGGGCATCTGATGACTTTTGGTATACGCTGTGGCACAGAGTCAACTGATCTTGGCAGTGCTGAATTCTGCATCAATGGGGTGTGGCACCAACCTCGTATGGAGAGTGAGAAGCTCTATGCGCTTCGTGATGCCGACGAACCGTTCCGCAACTTGCATTGTCTTGTTCTAGGTGGCCGGCAAACTGATTTTTACGGATCTCATTTGTCTTTTGATACAGCCGACTCGTTCGAAAAATGGTGAATTCAGACGTTACGGCAGATATCAGTTCTATGGCCAGACTTACGACTTGTCGGTTAGAAGTAACCTGAAAAACGTTCACAATGAGGAATGGCTGGAGTACGAGAGTGTTGGAGAAGACGGGAAGTACATTGTGAGCATAGTATAGAACATCTCATGTTGTCTTTGTAACAGATGCAGGTGCTAGCTTCTCCAGGCCGCGGAGGTTTGTCGTTGCCCTCAGAGAGGGAGGCACGCACGCTCGCCGCGAATTAGGGGTTGCCCAGATTGAAGAAAACTTTTACTTAAAGTTACTCTCGCTCTATACTGTGTGAGAGTTCCAGGAAAGGGCATGCTTTCAAAATATGACTTCTGAAATCTCAAATTACTCCTGGTTATGCGAAGGCACCACCTGTGACTTCTTGGAGAATCTTAAATGTAGATTTTTCAATAACAGTTGAAGAAGTGAAGAGCAAGCCCCTTTCAACATCGTAGTCAATAATTCTAGCAGCAATACTTGAACGTGATCAATATTCAGATGAGAAGTTGGGGTGGTAAGACGACGTAGTATTCAATGCTCTAAGTTCATGCCGACGGAGTTTTCGGGCCGGTCTCCAGCTTGCAGATCCTCCACACAAATTTATATCCGATTGGTGCAGCCTTATGGGACTCGAGTAAAGTGGGATGGAAGCTTTCCTGCCTACCTCACAGGGCCTAGTAGATGTCAGCCAAGACCAAAAACGCCGCTTCAATTCTCGCCGCATTGTTGAACTTGATTTCTTTCCTAGTTTTAGTATTCGTACTTAATATAACATTCTCCAGATTGTTCTTCATCCAACCTGGCAGGATCCACGCTCTCGAGTCGTTATTCAGAGGTCCCAGAGACAACAGCCGCCGCTCATTATGACAACGCCGCCGGAAATAAATTTAGCGACTGATAAAGAAACCGGAAAAGATGTAATTGCACCAAACTTAAATGAAAAACCTGAGGAAGCGGTGGAAGAAGATACGAAAGAAGAGGTTCAAGAATCTTCAGAGGAGACGAACGACTCGACGCGGTTAGAAAAATGGAACTACCCTCGGGTCAACATGTACCGATACCTCACCACACTTTTTTGTTTTATAAACATGGGCATGAATGATGCTGCGTACGGTGTAAGTATCCTCAGAGCTTCAAGGAGGTGCAAGCTGACTTGTGACAGGCCTTGATTCCATATGTGAGAGATGTTTCGGATTGATTCTCACCTTCTCTTGGAGACTCTTGCTACCACTCGGCTTTTGATTTCATTCTGTACTCCTACTTTCTCCATTCGAGCCACTTCTTTCTCTCATTCCCTCCCACACCCATTTTGTGCTTGCTACTTTCTCATTCATCGATGTGCCCTCTTTGCAATAATTCCTTCCGTGCAACTCTGACTGAACACCCTGCAGCTCGAAATATACTACAACGTCAACTACACCATAATATCCCTCGTCTTCCTCGCCCCATTTCTGGGCTACACACTTGCCGCCTTCTCCAACAACCAAGTACACATGCGCTTCGGCCAACTCGGCATAGCCATCATCGCACCAAGCTGCAAAATCATCGCCTACGTCGTAATCTGCGTTCATCCGCCCTACCCCGTCCTTCCGGTCATCTTCATGTTCGCAGGCTTTGGGATAGGGTTAGCGGATAGTGGGTGGAATGCGTGGATTGGGAATATGCAGAATGCAAATGAGATGTTGGGGTTTCTGCATGGTTGTTATGGATTGGGAGCTGCGATCAGTCCGTTGATTGCTACAGCTATGGTTACGAAGGCTCATTTGCTCTGGTATAAGTTTTACTACTTGATGGTATGTTCACACTCGAGTTTTCATTCCTCCCGAGTTATGAAGCTCACTTCTTCAGGTCGGAGTGGCGGTTCTAGAGTTGATCCTCTCGGCCTATACTTTCCGCAAAGCAACAGGAGCAGTCTACCGCGCCAAGAATCCGGGCACGCACTCCAAGGAGGGCCATTCACGGACCAGAGAAGCGCTGCGTAACAAGATCACCTGGATCTGCGCTGTCTTCCTGCTCTGCTACGTGGGCGTGGAAGTGTCTCTCGGTGGATGGCTTGTGACGTTCATGTTGAAAGTGAGGCACGGACAACCATTTCCGTCAGGCCTGGTGGTGACAGGATTCTGGTTGGGCTTGACCTTTGGACGTGTGATCTTGGGCTTTGTGACTGGGAAGATAGGGGAGAAGCTTGCTATTGCAAGTTACCTGCTCATTTGCATGGGACTAGAGCTCTGCTTTTGGTTGATCCCAAACTTTGTCGCTAGTGCTGTATTCGCTGGATGGCTTGGATTCTTCCTCGGACCGCTGTTCCCAGCAGCTATTGTGGTGGCTACGAAGCTTCTGCCAAGGAGGTTGCATGTTAGTGCTATTGGCTTTGCAGCTGCTTTTGGAGGAGGTGGTGCTGCGGTTTTGCCGTTTGCTGTTGGAGCTATTGCTCAGGCGAAAGGTGTGCAAGTGTTGCAGCCTATTGCGCTTGCATTATTCGTGGCTATTTTGGCGCTGTGGTGTTTGCTTCCGGGAGGGTTCAAAAAGAAGGGTTTGGAAGATGCACAAAAGAAAGATGAGGAGGAAGGAAATGAAGAGGGGGCATTGAGTGCATGAAGGCAGGAAAAACATGAAGGAACAGACGTGGGATTGTATAGCTAGCAGTCCATGGAAGATAATAATAAGGAGATATGAGGTGCAGAATACTCTTCCTCTTGTTACCACCATAATGGAGAGGCATAATGGAGGGGTGGGACTCGGTGGAGAGGAAGCGAAGTGACTCGTTGACAGACCGAATGTCTTCAGATGATGTAGCCTGAGGAGCTAGATCAAGATCGAATGGCTATTAAAGAGCAGAAGAAGCATGCATCTAAGAAGCGGTTTATCACAGTCTCTGCTCCGAAAATAAAAACAACGCTTCTTGCTTGGAAAGAGAGAGAACTCCCACTTGGGAATAAAATGCCCGCGATACTATGATCCAATACATCTCAATTTCTCAATATCAACAACCTCACCTGGCTCAACATTTGTGAATGACAGACAGACCACTTCCAGAAATTGTGGGCTTTCGGTGGCAACGGGTAAAAGACAGAACACTATCGGGAACATCAGAAGCGAAGAGTGAACGTATCTATTCAAGGCAGCAGAATCCCAGCATAACGATACAGCCCCGCTCTAACGCCAAATTCTAATCCATGACCACACGGATAGCCCTCTATCCCGCAGCCTCCTTGACTTGATCGGTCTTTTGAGGTGGATCGTCAATAAACTGTGGCACCTCATCCACCATAAAACTGGGCGTGCTCTCGACACCCATATTCTCAAACTCGACTTCCTCTCCCAGCGCTTCCAACTCAGCGTCCAATTCTGCCTCATCCACATCTTCTGGGATATCATAACTCCTGCTTATGCTCTCCTGTATATCATTGCCAATATCCATCAAATCGGCCATCTCATCCTGCATTCGCTCGATCTTGTCAATGTTGATCTTGCCATATTGCTGCTTCAGACTCTTGTTCGTTTGTTTCATTGCATCCACGGTTGTCATGACGTTCTTGAGATTGTCTTGCATCATGCCCGCTTGCTCCATGTTCCATACTTGTTGCTGCAGCTGGTCTCTTTGCCCCTCGTACATCTTCCGCCGTTGCAGGACCTTGAGGGCTTTTTGTTTGATGGCTGTCTTACCGGGGCCATCGCGCATCTTGGAGAGCTTCGTTTGGTAACCGGTGAGTTCGGCATTTATGGCGGCGAGCTTGACATCGATGGATGATACGCGTTCGTCAACCTGGGTCTGTTAGAGGGAAGATAACGCAGAGGAGAGAGACGCGTACATTTGAAATGGCGGAGTTGAGGGTAGGTTTTGGACCCGAGCTTTTTGCGCCGAAGAGGCGATTCATCTTGGCTGATGGCGCCCGATTGTTTCGTTTCTGATCTGGTCTGTAATTAATCCGCCAAATATGATCAGAGTTGTGCAAGGTGGTCCTCTTCTACAATTCAAGCTGCGTGCAGAGGGATGACCGAGAGCTTCTTCTGCTGTACTAGAGGATGCCTACGGTGGTACGTGTGCTGATTTGCGTGGCTCGTGGTCTGTTGTTTCTCTCCAGAAGGGCCGCGTCTCGAGGCTGAATCCGGATAGCGGGCTTACGTTTGGTTGCTGGCACGTTCGCTGGATAGTAGGAGCGTTTCTCCGCAGACGTGGTCTGTTGTTTGGAGCTGGTGGGCAGCTTGTTCTCTTCTAGAACACGGCGATGTTTCTTGTTTGAGACAGGGCCTCGTGGCTGGGTGGTAAGGCTGCCTGGTGGTGATTGATCTCCAGAGTCTCCCTCCCAATCATCGTCATTGCCCCAGGTGCCTAAACAGGCCTAGCGGTCGGTTAATCGTCGGTCACGTGGAAGCGATATTCTTGGCTTCGGCGATTCAGGACTGCAGCGCAGAGCAATCACTCTCCATGCACACGACGTGGCAGCCATAGTCACCAGGAAACAGATGGTGCAAAACCAAAAGCCATGAAGATATATCTCGTGAAATCCATCAAACAAATGCAATTGTAAAGCGTCATCACTCACCAGCCCCTATTCAAGTTCCCGCCCCGTCCCAAGCCAATTAAAGGGGCCCAGTCTTACAGTCTCGCCCGCCCACGCTGCTGCAGGGATTCGTCGGGAAGCAGACGCCAAACCCAGATCATATCAGCAAAACCTCGCAAGAAAAGCGACGTCCTGCAAACAACCACAACACGCGCGCCCTCCATCGACGACGACCACCTGCTGCCCGCCCGATTGTACTTCTACGCCTTCTCTTCTCTTCTTGTTGTTCTTTTGATACCCGCTCTTTGGACCCGTCGTCGCCCTCTAATTCCCGCCGGTAGCGCGGTGCCAACCCAGTTCACCGTTCTAGTTCTCGTCTTGAGCCTCCCACTCCACGGAAATCTCATCGCCCATCCTCGCCAGCGGCACGCGACCTCCTCCACGCCCTTTCTCTTGTACAATACCCATTGAGCATCTCGGCCATCTGCGGTACGCTTCCTTCCCCACATTGCGGCCTCACGGACGCACAGGCTGCGCGCAGGGCTGAACCCGCCTTGTCTAAGGCACCAAGCGACTTCCACAAGCCACCATCCCCCAGGCATGCTCAAGCTCACCGCTGACTCTCATCTCTCCCCAGTGCCCGAAGCATCTCTTTACGAATCACGACTCGAGCATAGATAGATCTCTGCCCTGCCCAGCGCGACCTCGGCACTGCATTACACAGGCGTCATCGCTCGTTCGGGAATATATTTGCGGCTCTTTAGCGACCACGATATACTCGCATGACCATCTCGCAGCCCCTCTGCGTCCCCAGACACGACATCTCTCTCGATCCGCCGCCATCAACCCGGTGGCAGACGAGCGCTGTCACATAATTCAAGATGTTTTGGCGATTTGGCGGCTATGCCACCGTCTCGGCAATCGACACTCTACTTGAGAAGCCAGAGGTTACTCTGGAAGAGCTCCTGGACGAGAGCGATCTGATACAAGAGCTCAAGCAACATAATACGAAGCTGATAGAATATTTACGGGAGGACAAAATCTTGGAGAGGTTGCTTGAATACGTTGTCGCCCCAAAACTAGAGGTCGTCACACCGGAGGAACCCGAGGCTGCTGCAGAAAAGGATTCCGAATCGGAGAAGGGCAAGGAGCGCTCTACTTCGAGACCTCGAGAAGCAGCCGAAGATGACGAGGACGAAAGGGAGAAGAAACGGAATCGCTACGCCTACGTCGCGGCAGAGGTTCTTTCTTCCGACAATTGGTCAATATGCGAGTCGTTGATGGAGAATCAAGCACTGCTGCGAAAATTTTGGAACTTTTTGAGGTTACCCCCACCCCTCGATCCTTTACAGGCCAGTTATTTTACCAAGGTCAACGAGGCTCTGCTGGACAAGAAGACCGAGGAGATGCTTGACCTATTCAAGTCCATTGACGGTGCTGTGAAAAACATGCTGCAGCATGTTGACTCGCCTATGGTCATGGATCTGCTCCTGAAAATAATAAGTTTGGAAAAGGCTGAGGGGGGACAGGGGATAGTTGACGTATGTTTCGCGCTTGAAGCATGATGGCTTTGCTAACAAATTTGCAGTGGCTTCATTCCCAAGACTTGATGCCGATTCTCCTATCCTTCTTGTCCTCCGAACATTCCTGGGCGACACAGACCTCCGCTGGCGACTTTTTGAAGGCTATCATTACCATTTCTGCGAATGCATCACAAAACGAGCAATCGTGTATCGGCCCAAACGAGTTAACAAGACAACTTGTGTCACAATCATGCATCGAAAAGCTCATTTCGGATATGCTGAAGGGCGGAAATCCTTTGACGGTTGGCGTGGGAATTGTGATTGAAGTTATCCGGAAGAATAACTCAGACTACGATCCAGATGTTGGATCGGAAGCCAATTCTCTGCCATCGAGTCGAGACCCGATATACCTGGGAACCCTCCTCCGGATGTTCGCCCAACGAGTGCCGGATTTTATGGAGCTCATCCTAAGTCCGAACCACACCATTGGAGGTGGAGATGGTCCTGTGAACATTCGAAGGAAAGATCTCAATGCAGCGTTTGGGGGCAAGATCGAGCCTCTTGGATTTGACAGATTCAAGACGTGTGAATTGATGGCTGAGCTTCTGCATTGTAGTAACATGGGTCTCTTGAACGAGGCCGGCAGCGAGGAGTTTGTCAAGGCTAGAGATGCTGAGCGAGAAAGACTAAAGGCAGAAGGCAAGCTCGGGGCGGCACCAAATCAACCAGTTTCGTCGGAGGGTGACTTGACCATGAAATCTTCCACCCAAACACGGCTTGGGTCACCAGACGGGACAAGGAAACTGGAAGTTCAAAATGCATCTGATGATGATGGATTTGAAGAGGTCACACATGCTGCGGATCTCGGAGATGATGCCAAGGATGATTTCGACGAAAAACCAGAACCGGGAGAAGATCTCTTGACCCCAACAAGCCAGTCAATACCACTGTCTTTCATGGACAAGGATGATGAAGAGTTTGTTGATGAGCCACTGAGTTCTCCGCGCCTGAAGACGGAAGAGCTGGATAATTCTCACCTACAGGACCCGGAAATGGCAGTGATGCCGTTATCGCCAACAAAAGAGCTGTCGAATCAAGTCGATTCCCTGGATCTCAAAGAAGAAGATACGGCGATGACCTCACCACCACCGTCGGTCAATGCGCACTCCGAAGACAGCGACCATTCTGCCGCCGAATCAAGCAAGCATTCTCCACAATCATCCGAAGAGACAGCACCTATTCCCAAGTCAGAAGAGGAGAAGCCGGCCGAACCTGAAGTCCCGGTGCCGGAACAGATTCCAGCTATTGAAGCGACGGAAGTTCGTCCTGAAGATATACCTGCGCCTCTATTTGTCAAGAAATCAGAATTGCCAACCGAAGCGATACTGCTGATGCATGATGCACCCCAAGCTGCTCAAAGTGTGGAAAGTCTTGACACTACGATGGGAGAAGCTGGCGATAGCTCCAATTCGATCACGATGGGCAATACAGATGAGAGTCAGCAAACGCCCGCAGAGGAGGTCCCAACGGCACCTGTGGTAGGTGACTTTCTCAAGATGCAGTTTGTGGAACATAAAGTTGTTCCAACCATATTAGTAAGTCGAAACCCTTGCCCACAAGGACAGCAAGTAACATTTGTAGGATTTCTTCTTTCGATTTCCGTGGAACAATTTTCTACACAATGTTGTCTATGACGTTGTACAACAAGTCTTCAATGGTCCCATGGATCGCGGGTTCAATCGATCTCTTGCCATTGACCTCTTTGAGACGGGAGATATCACGATGCGTATTGTGGATGGACAAAAGAAGAGTGACGAAGCGCAAGCAAGAGACAAGATGCGCTTGGGCTATATGGGTCATCTCACTCTAATTGCTGAGGAGGTGGTGAAGTTCACAGAACGACATCCACCTGAGTTACTCTCTGAATCGGTCTTGGAGAAGGTGATGAACGGCGAATGGATTACATACGTTGAAGTGACTCTTGCGGAGACACGAGAACGAGACAATGCTATTCTCGGTGGAGTTAGGCCGGACATGTCAGTTGGACCTCGACAAGCAGTCATGAATGCAGTCAACGCAGCCAATAACTTTGGCGGGGCTTCGTCAGCCCTGGCTGAAGCAGGCCTGAATGGAACAGCCGGACTCGATAGCATTGACCTGGCAAACGGCAATGGGACGTCAGGCTTCACACTTAGCGGGGGAACTCTTCTCAGCGGATTCGGAAGCTCGAGCGATGAGGAAGACGACGAAATGGACGAGGACAATGAGGAAGAGGGTGGGAGAAATAGCAGTGGCGCGGCCGAAGTGGGTGTTTCTGTTCCCCCAGCCCCCAATCTTGACAAGTTCGACGACGACGAAGTTGATTATGAGTACTTGGAGCAACTTGATCGCGAGACCCCTCTGTTCCCAGAGGGTGGAGTCCCCGGTCATTGATGTCATCTCATGTATTCTTGTACATTATCTTTTCCTTGCGGCGAGCTGGCAATACTTACGAGATGGGTTCAAGAAATGATAAGCTCGTTTCGAACACCAGTCTCTGCGATCCATTGATCGCGTGTCTACTCCACTGAGCAGACTCTGTGTGAACCTGCCTTTTGGAATCGTGGACTAATGCATACCCCATAGTTCTCGCGCTACATCTCCACACCTTCAACCACAGTGGCAACAAGTTCCACCTCAGATCTCGAGCCGCCATCCGCACCGCCGCCACCGCCGCCGCCTTTGAATATCCCGCCGTCGCGAGCTCGAAGGCAATTAGCTGCCCGACTTGCCTTGCACTCGAAACAAAACCAATCCGACTCTGTAACAGCGAGTGGCGAGAACGGGGATAAAGCGGAGCAGCAGCACCGGAAGAATCTCAACCCTTTCGCAACAGATGAAGACGACGACTCCGATAATGAAGACGAGAACGAACGCGATTTCTCAATCGGAGACCTAGATGTAGAAGATGACGGAAAGGGTTTGCTAGGAGAAGGGGGAGAGGACAAGGGTAAGAACGTGAATGTGGGTACTCCCCCTGCGATATCCTCCAACACCAGCACAAGCACCACTACACCCCTGGGGATAGGGCGGGCCAGTTTCCCCAGCATGTGGCCGTTTGGCGTCAACACATCGCCCAAGGGGCACCAGGGAGCTAGTTTTGCTGTCGATGGCGGGAGGCAGGATGCAACAGAGCAAGAGCAAGGCCATTTCAGAGGTTCGAGTGCTAATGGTGATGGTGTGCAGAGCGATGAGAGTGATTCGTCTAATTCTTCCGATGAGGACCTAGGGTACGGGGATCGGGAGCGGGGGGATAGGGAGACGGAGTTTGGGTCTGATGGGCAAGGGAAGAGGAGACTGAGTGTGACGACGGAGGCGAAGAGGAGGACAAGTCTGGAGGATGACGATGAGGAGGATGGCGTTGTGCATGTTGGATTGGAGGTTGGGAAGGAGGCTGTGAGCGAAAGAGAAGGGGTGGATGACGAGGAGTTGGTGGAGATCCAGCATGCGGAGATGCAGGGTGTTGAGGGAGAGGCGAAGTGAGAGGGAGATGTGTACGATAGTTGCATTGGAATTGTACAGTAGAGCATGGTATATCATCGAGATTTTACAGTAACCTTGCCTTTGAGTAAGCTATGCCTCCAAGTGGAGTGCGACACCTGTTTTAACTCTCAGGACTTTTCCTATTTCCCATTTGCTTGACACTACTTCATTTGACAGGAGACTGCTCTAGAACAATCATGGGGCGTCTTTATTCTCGCTGCTTTGGGTTGAGAGGCGTGATGTGGCCGAAATGGCTGAAACTTGCGTAGCCACAGCCAGTGGCTTTGGCTCGATGGCTGGGGAATATACACTTAGCAGATGAGGGGAAGAGAAACATGGGGAATAATACCATGCAGACTTATCCTGCGATCCTGCGGCCCTGAAGGCGCTCCGGGCACCTGGACCTGTTTTCCTGCACAAAATGCCGCTCTTCAATTGTTTTCTTACTTTTCGCATCCGCTCGAAGCTCACAATTGATTTGAATCTGAGAGCTTTGTGTCCGTCATCTACTCATCTTCAGCTCACTTACGAATTGACGATGCAGCGACCCTACTCCACTGTCTTCTTTTGCTTCCCAGCCTTCCTGGTTTTGCAGTTGTTCCAGCCTTCCTCGGCACAATACACAGCGAGATTTCAGTACCCGACTGGAGGAGAGGTTTACAATGTTCTAGACACCGTTGTAGTGCAATGGACATCAAACTATGCGAGCACCACACTCTTCACCTGGATCTGGGATGTGACATCTGATTACGGGCAGGAAGGTGCGCTGCAAATCTCCTTTCCATCATACAAATGCCATCTTCATCCCTCAGAAGCTCAACCCGCTTACGTCCACAAAACCGATAGTCTCCGAGTACTCGAACATGCTCCAAAGTGGCTCCATTTCCTACAAACTATCGGCAGTCACGCCCCAAGTCGTAGCCTGGCCAGCCCGGCTGTGGTTCGACCTCATCTATCCCATCCAGCTCTCATGAGGCAGATGGCCTAGTTGCTTACAGATGTGGGGCGGTGGCGTAAATAAAGTTGTCGTCGACGGAGCAACGAGAATCATTTACGTATGCCCATTGGACAATTCTACTGCGGAATGGCGTTCTGAGCACATAATATGTGGGGACAATTAAATCACTTACACCAGTGCCTCACGAGAGCTGGATGGGATAACGTCTCCGTCCCAGGACACACAGCCGGCGTGAACGGGAACTGGTTCAACGTCACTTCGAGCGCTGCGGCGCCGACTACATGGAGTCTGGGCTCAGATAGCCTTGCAACCGCGACTACAACACTATCTTCTTCGTCCCCCACGGCGACGCCTTCGACCAGTGCCTCGCCTTCAAATGCACCAGCTCATTCGAGCGGGCTGGGCGATGGCGCGATTGCGGGCTTGGCGGTTAGGATTGCTGTTTTAGTTGCAGTGGTAGCTCTTACAGTATTTTGGGCTGTCCGATCGCATAGGCGGTTGAAAGCGCTTAAGAGGAACCAACAGGAGAATGTGGGCGTGCCTGAGTTAAAGTACGAATTGGGCGCTGGACAGGAGGGTCAGGCGCGAAACAAGTCGAGGTTAGATGCTAGTTCGGGACCGGCACTAGATAGGCAGTGGGTAGGCGAGCCTTGGGCTGAAGTTGATGCTGTGCCCGCTAGAAGGACTGAGCTGGGAGGCTAGATTTGTTGATACTGGCTGCTGGGAAGGAGAGTTTATGGGGGATCCATGTTCGAGGTTGTGTTGTGAGCCTCTTTGCATTTTCTGGGGGCAAGGAGGATGGGAGGAGCTGGACCGTGAGGTCGACATTATTTTGACAGTTTTGGATAGTTAACTTGAAGATCAGGGAACTTGCGAGGCTGTACATATTTCCTCACTGAGCTGCAGACAGAACTTCCAATTAAAAAGGGGACGTCATGCAGGCAGGGATCAGCCACATGGCGCTTCCTGGTTGGCCGCCTACTTTCTCGCTGCCTTCTCTCTTTAACAACACATTTCACGAAGGTTCAACGAGGTCTTGAACCCATGGGCTTGGCATCCACTCCATCGGATCCTTCTTTCAACCAACCGGCATTCAAATATCAAGCATTACTTGAGCCAGGTGCAAGCAGGTTCCACCTTCTGCATCCGACTACTGACGTATCTTATGCATAGTGGCCATCAGCCTTGCGCGTGCATTTGAAAGATATTGTGAACAACGTCAATTTCTCGAGATCTTCCACGTCTATACCAATCCCAGTATGGCTTGCGACTCATGCATGTCTCTCGACCTTGAAAAGTTACTTGCCCGCGAGAGAGTGCCGCATCATTCGACTTTCAGAGAGCTCGAAGACTGTGCTTCTACAGCGGATTGTCGATTATGTCAATGGGTGAAAGAAGGTCTTGAATGTCATTTCATAAACTCTGGCTTACAGGCGACGTCTTATAATGAGTCGAAAATCTGCTGTGTTGTGCCTCCATACATTTTCAACAATGCGGCAAGGTTAGAAAAGTGGCACGGAATTTCGCGTGTTATGTTCCTCTCAGATGTCTTAAACTCTTTCGCCTATTCTGGGGAAGTTGAGATATTTGTACATCATGGTAATTCAACCAATATCTTGAGCGTTTAATATCGGAAAGTATCCATGTGTCCGTGGCTGACGAGTTCCAACAGGAAGTAAGCTTTCCAGTTCCAAGGTAATCAGCGGGCGACCTGTTTCCCAGTCCGCAGATGAGATGGAATGTTTTGAACTCGCAAGGAAATGGCGAGATACCTGCCAAGAGGAACACGGAAACTCGTGTCTGCAAGAGATGAGACATTCTTTACCAACTCGAGTCATCGATGTCGGCCCTGCTGACGGCTCTCGCGAGCCTTACTTAAGGATAACGAACCATGAAGAAGGAGAATGGGTCGCTTTGAGCCACTGCTGGGGTAGAAATTCACAATTCGTGACGGATTCAAGCAACATCCTAAACAGGCAACGGTCAATACTCATGGAAGATATGCCTCCGACATTTCTTGATGCTGTCATAGTCACACGAAAGCTAGGCTATCGATATCTCTGGATAGATTCGCTTTGCATTATTCAAAAAGACCATGAGGATTGGGCAGCCGAGTCAATTCGCATGAGGGATTACTATAAGCATTCATCTATCACAATTAGTGCTGATTCTGCTTCTGGAGATGAGACTGGGTTCTTGAAGCAACCCCGAGATATTCCCGAATCCTTCGAAATAATGCTGAAAACTGATGACGAGATCGGTATACGGAAACCTACTCAGTGCCCGACATTTCGATATAGAGATACCTGTGTATCAAAAAGGGCATGGACTTTGCAAGAGTTCATCCTTGCGCCAAGATCGTTGCTCTACACTTCATCACAGCTTGTGTGGGAGTGTCAGAGTCGCAAGTATTGCGAGTCTGACGATAATTCTCAGGATTCAGACGAGAACGAGTTGTATTATGGTACGAAGAGATTTTTCATAACGCCCTCCACGAAATGGGGTCAGCCTCCAGAACTTCAAAAGTATTTTGAACCCTCCTTTCGATGGTATTGCTTGGTCAATGACTACTTTTTCCGGGATATTACCTATGAAACCGATATTCTCCCAGCCATTTCTGGACTTGCAAGAGAGATTCAGTTACAGACTGGACATACATATGCTGCCGGTATCTGGATAGAGGAGATATGCAAGGGACTTTTGTGGCAAGCATATGGTGGTGGCCGGATGCCCGAGGCATATCGTGCACCGTCTTGGAGCTGGGCCTCGCTCAAAAGCTCGCCAGAAGGATGTGCATCCCGAAATTATATTGACTTTTACTTGCATCTAGGATTCTTGAGACCTGAAGTTGAAGAACGAAGGGCTAGCTTGATATCTTACGAACTCATCCCGAAAGACAGCGATCCCTTTGGTTGCGTCAGCTCTGGTTATATTTCTATACGAGGAAGAACTCTCCTAGCAAGCAACTGGAAAGGGAAAGCTGAACCATGTTTCAACTCTTACGAAGGATCATTCATCTCCCATTACTTCACGGACAGTATGTCAGAGCTCATGCCTAAATCTTTGGATCAATTAGTCTACTACTTTGATATCCTTGAAGAGGAGATTTCTTTCAAAAACTCACTTCAGAATGTCACCATGTTTCAAATTTCTTCCTGGATTTGGAATGAAGACATCGTCATTACAATGGCATTACTGCTTGTCCAAGTAACAGACCACCCGAAAAAGACATATCGGCGAGTGGGAATAGCTGAAGTCCCAAACGTTGACGGACTGGCGGAGGAAGGCTGGGACATACAGGAGGTCTGCATAATATGAGGAGTGTGAACTGATCACTCCTGTTGTGGGGCTCTGATTTTCAATCGCTGGTAAGCGCAAACCTAATTACACTTTTACACGAAGAAGCCTGACTGAATATTCACTGATAAAAGTAGGAAGAATTTGGGAAGCAATAATTAACATTTCTATTATATCTATTATGAGGTGGTGGGTAACTCTTCTATGGTAACTCAGAACCTCGAGTCCTTCGGTTCATGGAAGAGCTCCAGTGGGCTCTAGGCGGTCGACGGCTTTGTCTTTTCGATAGTAGTTTCGCTTGCACAAGTGATCTTCTCTTCCCTGCAGGAGCTTTGGTGCCACAGGCGACGCATGTTGGGGACTTCATCCGTCAGATGGATGGAGATCCCAGATTCCTCGTCCTCCGTTCAGCTGCACAAGTGGGTAATATCATAAAAGAAGGGACGGTTTTTGAGTTCGAGGGCATGTGCTATGTCAGTGCGTATATAAAGGATGAGCATCATGGGACAATTAGTGGAACTTTCGTTCTACAATAGACAATACAAATTGTCCCTGCAAATGAATAATACCAGTATCGCAAAGCTCCGACAATATCATAACTTTCTTCACAAATATCAATTTAAGAACTGCTACTCTTACTTTACGTATAAATCAATTCTAGATAATACTAATGTATAAACTATTCGGGTATATATTTTGATTCTAGCTGCTCTATATCCCTTGAAATATTACATATTTAGATTATGAGTCTCAAGATAGAGACGCCGCGATATACGAGCCCTGGCTGGAAATTCTTGGGGTAGGTGTACGCAGAGCAAGGGATGTAGCTGTTACATGATTATAGAGGTATATAAATCAATATTCTCTTTCTTGTGTGCCGTATAGGTTCAGTGAGCTTGCTGCTGTTGCTCAGGCACTAATCATCCTCAGCTCACTTGAGCAATCTGAGTAGCCTAAGCAGCTCCCTAAGAAGTATCTCATCTGATTTTGCCTCCAATTTCTTGGCCAATGGACATATAGTCTAACTCAATGCTCTATAAACAAATTCGTCAAGTTTTGGCGATACTATTCGTGCCACCAGATGGAGGCCAAAGTGGATACTTTCCAAACTTGCTCAGTGCTTTTTCAATGCATATATGGGGAATACTACATTTCCCTCTACAAATTCCTTCCTTTTGCTTTAAACCAGCTTTTGATACTGCCCTATTTCAACCTCATTCTGCAACTCCCCCAGACGTACGAGATGGCCACGAATAGCAGCGCGTTCTCAATGTGTGCGGGGTCTTAAGGCGACATCTGAGTGGCTGATTGCCTTTGCCTGGGTGGTGGACCAAGTAGCGGAAGGAGCTGCCGCTGGGTAATGGGCGGTAACTGTACTCGCTTCTGAACAGATCCATGTGATTCTCTACGGTGGAATTAATCTCACCGACTATGAACCCAAGGAGGATCAAAACCAATAGAAGGAAGGATATTGAAGTCATGTCAACTGTCGGGCGAGATTGAAAGCCTTAAATTTGCTTTTGGGGGTTGTGCTGGCTCGTACTTAACCCATTTGGGCAGTCTGCAGCTGTAGCCACAACATACGAAAGTAGATAGCCTGATTGATATGCACTGTCAACTTGCAAGATCTAGGTGCCTGAAACAGAGGTTTACTAGGCTCATTTTTACGTGACATGTATGGATATGTTCCTACACACTGCTGGCATGGCGTGTACTTGATCCGAAGGGACAAGCTTAGCCGCCTCACGTCATGTGAAGAGCTGGACGGGCATGAAAAGGCTCCCTTTTCCCACCTAAGGCCTTAACTGTTTCCCTCCGACACACGCGCCAACCGCACAGCAAACTGTTATTGACAGATTGCTGCTCCGTCCTCAAAGCCAAAAAATCATTCGGAAATCCTCATCTAGGCAGTCACCAAGGAAAAACATGGGTAACAGCAAGTCTGTCTATTACAAAGACGAGTCGACCGGGCGTAAGTATAACGAATCCCAGTGGGCGCCTCAGAACAGGGTCTGGGAGTCTGAGCAAGCTGCAACAGACCGACAGCGGGAGTACGCGGACAGACAGAGGGAGCAGCAGCAGCAGCAGCAGGATGCTCAGCGACGGGCCGATGACGACGCGCGATGGCAACAGCAGCAAGACAACAACTACTACAGCAGCAACAACAATTGATAGGGGGAACGTTTTGAGGATGGTACATGATTTTTCGGCTGTGGTTGGAGCTTGGCTGGGTTGGTTCCATGGCCACATTTGAGAGCAGCTTTCGATGTGAGCGGTGCAGCGTGACGCCCCACTTCATTTTCGTTCCTTTGGCGTGATTAGTTGGGTCGAAATGATCAGGTTGATGGTTAGAAATCTGCATTACCCCTGGTTTCTTCCAGTCAATACACTATTGAGACTCTGCTCTACCGCCGTACATTACTCGTATGTGTGACTTTTTCTCATGTGATCAAGTACAACGCTAGATTTGGCACGGGCCCGCTGAAACGGGGCGAATAGCACAGGCGCACTGCAGCACGACTCAGGCTTGCTCAGGTTTTGCTCGGGTTCTACTCACGGGGGTATGCTCACCTTAGCTCAGATTAAAGCAGCAGGTCCTCAGCTCCGGAGACTAAAATGGAACCAGCGAAAGGCAAAATCAATTCTGAGTTCCTGGGTATTCTTATTCTTCGTCAAAAACCCCCAAACCTTACCCAGTCCCCCAATACAAGAAGTAAACATCACACTACCGTCATCCCAACAGGCTCCCATCTCCACCTCTTCCCCGGTTCCTTCACCTTCGGCGCTCCTCTACCATCCGTGTTATAGACTACAGCCCTGTTACTATCCATTCCCCACAACGGTTTCTTGCCGTGGGCTTCGCGTTGGGCTATTGCGCTTCTGCATCAGGCTGTCAGTATCAATCTCGATCTAGATTAATTGCCCGAAAGGTAAGGTGAGTAGGTGGAATGAGTTGGATTGAAGATGGAGGTGGAGGTGTAGGTGTAGAAGGGGGGAAAGGTGAGATGGGAGGGAGGGAGAGAGAGAGAGACGTACGCTTCATAACTCGAGATGGGTCTGCTTGTACCGGTTTCGTCCTTGAAGCAGGACAAGCAGGACAGACAGAGGCCAAAACACATTGTAGCTCTCTTCTACACAAGCGGCCGAAGGTCGTGACTGTGGTGCAATGCTTTGGTGCTGATAAAGTTCTGAATAGGGTGGGCTGATCGAAGCGTGGCTATTTCTAAGGGCAAGGTAGAGGTTTAAGAGAAGAGAATTGTGTCTCTAGAGATTTAGGTGAAGATGCGTCTTCTTTGTCTTATTTAGCGTCTCGGACACAGCCCTGAGGCTTGGTTGTATGTAACGCTGGTCGGAAGCGCCACGCCCGTTCGACCCCGCGTTCCAGAGTACGCTATAAAATGGGATTGAAAAATACCTCATATATCTGTGTGAAGCCAGCACGCCACTCAAACTGCGTCGTTCGATGTGGTGGTGGCTGTGAAATCGTGTGCTTGCGGTTAGCCGAAAAGTCGGGCGCGCGGGGCAATCTAGGCCATGCTTAGTATCCTGCCAAGAGAGGGCCCTGTCTTTTGTGAGATATCAATGGCAGGCGTTTAGATGCTTTAACAGCTCCGCTGTTAGACTTTGGAGTTCCTTGAGATATTTTATGTCGGTTTCTTGTTAAATTAACCAGAGCCATCCCTTGATTCAAGTTATTTGGATCTCAAAATAGCGCTTCTAGAATTCTGGTAATTGCATCTGAGTAAAGGTTAGCTGCACAAAATCAAAAGCATAGGTGCAAAGAGAGATTTTTAAGAAGATGAATTCAATTCTCATCCTATCTCATAACTTTCTTTTTCCTCGAAATTGTCTTCGTCTGCCCATCTCCCACCTTATGCTTCCCCCTCAAATGCCTCCTCCAATTATCTTCCCTCGAAAAGTACTTTCCACCACCAACCAAAGAACGCTTACAAGTCGAGACACTACAGTAGTATCGAGAGGTAGGCATACTGGATACGAAGACGGAACAGAGACGGTCGCACGTGGAAAGGAACGCTTTCGAGGTCGAGTATTCGAGACTTGGGATGCTATCTAGATTAGCAATTAGAGGATCTAGTAGTCTTGGATAACATACCCTATTCTTTTCTTTTGCCTTTGTGAGCTAAATCAACTTCATTGACTTACGGTGAAGCCCACGTCCCTTGATGTCATTTAGCAGCCTCTCTTACGGCATCCGCATCACTTCTTGCTGCTTCAGGTTCTGAAGCCACGCGCTCTGGGCTCTGGGCTAGAGAGACCTCGAACACCTCCGGAAAACGAATCTCGGCCTTTACGGTTGATGCTAAAAGCTCATCTTGCAGCAGGGCCTTCGCAGTGTTGCAGACATTGTCAATATTATGCTCGGCTATGAGTGCGCCGACTTCTGCATCTCCATCATCCAGATACTTCTGGACCAGCTTCCGGATCTTCTTTGCGATGCTTAAATGTGCGTCTGGTCCCTTGAAGACATTTTTGAGCGCCAAGTATACCAACCTTTCATCTAGAGGGTTCTTGTTTGTTCTCACTCAGCAGAAAGAAGAAGTTCCAGAGCTTGAAAGCATCCTATCACACGATGGTGATTTTGATTTTATCGTCTTTTGGTCTCTCAAATGGAAGGAGCTTCCTAATTTCTCCCTTTTTTTCGAGCTTTTCACGCTTGATCTTGTAAATACCAACTCGGCGGTACGTGTCGTTTGCCCATGTTGGGAGGAGCAGTAATCCGGCTTGATCCCCACCACGTGTCATAGCTCCGTGCATTGCAAAGATGTCAGGGTACGGTAGCGGAACAGGCTCGTCATCCAAGCATACACCGAGTTCAAAGAAACTTAATGCGACGCCGCCGATCGAGAGGCTCTGTTGTCCTGTAAGAGTTGCCCGTATCAATGGATGGCATTCCAACTGCAGGCTGCCCGATGCTACTTCGCCATATTCATCGGCTGTCTCAAGGGTGACTCGAGCGTCCAGAACCCGAAAGTTGAATATTGAAGGAGAAATGTAAAATCCGACGACTCCTGCTAGGGAAGCCCATGACCATGTTGGGCGGTATGGATTCCCAGGCCGTATTATCTTCTGAGTGTGGTCAAATCTTGACCAGAACAGCTGCTTTTCAAGATCGAAGCGCCACATGCCAGCAAGGTAGTGCTGTCTGTCTGCAGTAGCTGGGGTAACAGAATTCAACGCATGAGCTTTGCAGAAAACTTGAGCAATGCCGGACAATGCTGGTAGTCTGTCTTTCCAGTGTGTCAGTTTACCCCCGGAATAGCGGTAAACCAGATCAAGCCATTCCCGAGAAATCTGGCTGCCTTTGTTACGCTGCCATTTTGTGATGTTGTATCGGTTACGCTCGGTGCGGAACTCAAGCCCTTGAGGAAATGCTTCGTTTGCTCGGAAGTGTCGACATTCCCAGTATATCTGCTTGTTGTGAAAGAAGATACTCCTTGGTGCGAGAATTGTTTCCTGAAAACACCCTTGTATAGATTTCAGAATTTGCTCGGGCGATTTAAGAGAGTTCAAAGACACTTTAACTTACATGCACGTTGACCAGTATATCCATCTCCAGGGCCTTCGGGGAAGAAATTCCATAATTCCCGCGTCTCTTTCTCTTCTTCTGAACGGACGAAAGCCTTGAAACCATATTCATAGTCATGATTCCGATCGAAAAGACAGCCCACAGAGCCGTCAGGAGCAGCCGAAGCGACCAGATTCACGAAACAACCAGCATAAACTGAAGCCATCATAGCTGATTCCCTCACCCAATCTTCGCTGTCTCCTTGAACAATACAAAGTGAGTCAATCCAGAGATATTGGAGTTTGAGTCGCCGAGTTATTGTTATAGCATCCCGGAAAGTCTTCGTCAGCGACGAAACAGGAATGCTGCGGAGCATATCCTTGATGTTATTTTGGGTTGTCACGACTGACATCTCCTTCGTACCCCAGCAGTGTGAGAGCGATGCGTACTTAAGATCTTCGTTGTTATTTTCCTGACTTTCGAAATCCTTGGTGGTGCACAAACGTACACCTTGGTCGTTCTCTGAAACATAAATTAACCGAGTGGGAAGTTTCCTGGTAATAATTGTTTTATGACAGTCGAAATGAATCTGCTTGCAGAAGGGTAGGGGTTGCTCTTCGTAGAGATGTGTGGTTGTTCTGGTGCACCAATGAATCCATTCTCTAGCCCTTTGCCATGTTGACTCGGTGTCTGTTGAACGGGAAATGGGTGGGACGAACATAAGTCCATCAGACACTGTATCGAAGTTAGATGTTTGCACTGATCGGAAGTCCAGAGTCCAAACGACACCACCGAAGAAAGGTCGGATGACGTATTCCGAGAGTTTCTCATACCGTTATGACTGCTGGCTCCAATCACCATGAAATCACTCCAGTCATCTCCCCATTCTAGTGCGAGCCCGCACTCAAATCCGGGTGAATCTATACGAGAGCCGATGAAGCCCAATGTTGATCGCTTGTCACCCCGTCGCTCACGAAGCTGTTGGAGATTTGCGCTTCGATCCTCAAAACTGCGAATAAAGTACTGGCATAAGCGGTATCCCTTGGCGGCATGTGCTTCCAGATCGTAGAAACTATAGTGCTCTCCCGAATATACAGGGGACTCGGTGAGTTTAGGATGCGTAATGTATCTGAAATAGAAATGATCAAACACGTATTGGCATGTATCGCAAAGGACAATTCCTGTACTTGGACTGCCCATCTCGGTGTCGCGGAAACTAGCAGGTTATGTGGTTTGGACTCCCTCGAGGCTCTTCACGTCAAATCTTATTCTCGTCGGACGCAGATGTCTCTGCGCCGTGCTACACCAGGTCAAGCGATAGCAGAAGCCTGGGACAGCTCTGAAAGGGACATAGAGCCTAAGGCCAGGCTGGTTCGTTTCAATGAAAGATGACGGGGGATCTTTTGGATATAGAGTATGAATGAATGAATGAAGTCTATTCGCCCGGCTAAGCCTAAAGGGCCCTAGTCTATATTACATAATATAATTCCTTTAGTGTTTCTATTATCTCCTAAAGCCCCTATAAAACTACCTCCTTTAGTATTTTCCAAAGCTAATATCTGCCTTATTTAATGAGGTCTTATATATAGTTAGTAGTAAGTAAGCTTAAAGTTTATTCCTCTAAGTATTTAGTATCCTATTCTCGGTAACTAAAGCGAGACCTACTAGGGATATAGGGGGATTTTAGGGGTTAGTTAGGATAAGGGAAAAAGAAATAATATTTACTATTATAAGGTATTAGTTACTTACTCTATCTCCTATATTAAGTCGTCCTATAGCTATAGTAAATTTAATTATTACTCTAACCATATCTATATTTAATAACTATATCTCCGGGTTAAATAGTATCTTCCCTCCTAAGTAGAATAAGAAATTACCTTTCCTAGTATTTATCTATTCGAGTATCTATATTTAGTATACTTCCTATCTCATATATTAGAAAAGAAAGTACTTAATAGTTTCCCTTACTTAGTTATAAACGTATTAGTCTAATTCTACTACTCTAATCCGGTAGAGGTATCTATTAAGTTATGATATTCCAGTTTAAAGTTATACTAATATACTCGCTTCTTTCTATTTAAGCGTATTATATAAGGTACGAGTATATTTACCTAGTAGTACTATATCTATCTCCCTTAAGTATTTACCTATCCCTTCTAGGAGTACCTTATTTCCCTGCTACTTTACTATTTTAACGTTTATTATCGTAGACTTAGCTTAGTATAGTTTTTCTTATAGTAGATACCCTTACTTAGTAGCCTACCGGGCTACTCTCTTAGCGCTCTTACCTAATATAAACTCCTCCTATATTAGAACCTATATGGTATAGAGGCGGTTACCTCCTCTCCTTAGCTTACGGATCCTATTATAGACTTACTTAATACTACCTTAACCGGACTAATACTAGGGCTTACTTAGAGTAAGTAGCGCGCCCTAACTACTAGTAAATATAGTGATCTACCTCCCTAGGAGACCTAGCAGTAGGTATCTTATCGCTATTACTATTACTACTAACTTAGCTATATATAGGTTTTATTTAGTTCTTATTCCTACTATAATCGAGTATATAATAGGCCCTTTATTAGGTATATTACTAGAGGTATCTTAAATTACTCCTCCTATCCCGACTATCCCTTTCCTTATAGACGAATTTATTATAATCTATATACCTATAGTAGAATTAATAGCCTCTATTACCTTCTCCCTATTTAGCTTAATAGTCGTAGGTAATTAATCCTCCTATGGAGCTACTATATAGGGTTAGATAACCTCTATCTAATCTATTAATATTTATTAGTATATGCTAGCTATCTTCTATAGTAGGGAGGTAAATCTCTAGAATACTCTAGTGCCTAGCTTTAAGAGCGGGTTTATCCTAGGTAATATATAGAGGTTAACCTATAGTTTTATTACCCTTTTAGTATACTATTTATATACTATCTATATACTAGCCTCAGCTTCTACTATAGCCGTCGCTACTATCTAAAAGGTTCCTATAATTACTTATACTCTAGTACTTTAGACCCTATTTATAGAGGGTATTATTTTCTATCTATATATATATATCTAGATATTAGAGGCGTAATCTACTACTAGCGCTACTATTACCCTAAATAATTATCTCGTAATAGAGGGAGACACTATTTATAGTCGTCTTAAAGCTATAGTAGTATAGAGACCTCTAGTTACTACCTTTATAATATACTACTTATAGTGAAGCTCTATATTTATAATAATACCTAAGATCTTTATTATATTACTTAGTATAACTAATTCTCCTTTAATTATAAATAGTATAGTATTAGTTTAGTCCGCGCGCCTAGTAAAGTATACTAGTATAATCTTCTCCCCTTTAAATATAGCCCCGCTTTGTCTCTTCTAGTCTATTACTCTATTAATTATAGCCTAGATCCCTTCTTAATTCGCTTCTACTAATAGCCCTATAACCTACGCGCTATAATCGTCTATAAATACTATTAATCCCCTACTTATAGTTAGTTTATATTAAACTAAGTTAGTATTAAAGAAGAGGAATAATATTAGTGAAAGTAGTAACCCTTATAGTAGGCCTACTTATAGTAGTAGCTATTATTAAGAGGTATAGCTATTAACTAGGATAGTTGCCGTGCGTTCTAAGTAGAAGGTATTAATCTACTATATTAGAGCCGGCAGAATACCTCTAGCTATAAGTCTCTATAATAATCTATCCTTATATACCCTATTATATATGCCTTTTATATTAAAGCTAACTAAGCTAAGGACCTTCTTTAATCTCTAGGTGTTATAAATATATTCCTATAATAGTAGGAGTGCCTATTTAGTAGAGCGCTTCTTTCTAGCCTTAAAGTAGTTTATAGGGAGTAGACTAAACGTCTCTACTATATATAATATTCTTTTAGTAACTATAGACTCTAATATCTTTCTAAGTATAGAGAATAGTGAGATTAGCCTTTATGCTTTTACGACTATATAGTCTCCCTTATTTAGCTTCTTTAGTAGTATAATCTTAGTATTTCTCTATTATATAGGGAGTTCTCCTCTATCTAATAATATCCGAAAGAGGAGTAATACCTTATCTTTTACTACTAGCTAGACCTACTTCTATATTATAGCTAGTAGTCTATTATCCCCTAGCACCTTCTATAACTTCGCTATAAAAATTCTCTATTCTACTTCTTCTATTATTAAGGGAGGTATTAATACTATAGTATATTATAGTTATAGTCCTTTATCTTCTATCCTTACTAGTAGTAAGGGAAAGAACGCGGATAATAGTTCCTCTACTTATTTAATTTTATCTCTTATACTAGATTCGTCTCTCCTTATTAATAGTAGTATTTTATTAAATACTAAGCTCTTATTAGGGTCTAAATACTTAGCCGCCTATTATATATTTATATTATCTACTAGGAAATCCTCTTAATATACCTTTTTCTATCTCTAGATAATATTATAGTACTTCTTAGTAGCCTTATTCGCTTACTATTTAAGGTTAGGAAATATATAGCCCCTTTGCTATTAGGCTCTTACTTAGTTCCTCTAGTAAGTATAGACTCGCCGGAGCTACGTGAGGTCTATTATCTATTATCTCTTCGCATATAGTAAAGGCTTAGCCTTTAGGGTAAGTATATAGACTACCTCTAGTACTACTACTATTAACTAGTCCGTCTATTACTATATACTACTACTAACTAGAATAGCGCGAAGAGCGGTATTAGTCCTAGCCCTTATATTAGTCTATAGCGTGTTCTTAAAGAGTAACCTTACTTTAGTAACTCGTTCTAGGGTTATAATATTAAATATTATCTTAATTACTTTATAATTAGATCTATACTTAGTTATATAGATTATATACTTTACTATTAATGTTTCTAACTCCTCTAAGGCTAGTACTAGATTAATTATTAACTCGTGATTCCCCTATTACTATATTTTTATACCCCTAGGTAGAAGACTTTAAAGGGCGTGATTACCTATAAGGTTAATAATTAGATTAGCCTCTTCTTACCTTTCCTATAAGACGTTATCTCCTCCCTATAATTAATCGTATTTATTAAAATCTCCTATAAGTAATATATTAACTTAGGTACTAATTATATTACGTGTTTCCTAAATAAGTTAGTATAAGTTACTAGTTATATCTTAGAGTACTTCCTCGTCCTACCCTTTAATATATACTAACACGCTGAGTATTGACTAATCTAGTAGTTATAATATTACTATAGTAAGGTTAGGTGATTATACTAATACCTATTCTACTTTAATATCCCTCTAGATCTAGAGTATACTTTAAAAAGCCTACCTTTCCTATTACTAGACTATAGGCGTTATCTTTATCTAGTTTAGGTAGCTTATAAGGATAGTAGTTGTTATATTATTAATTATCTATACGTATAGTTCAGATATCGCTAATACTATAAATTCCCTTAGTTAATTGTTATTTATAAGGCTATACTATACCATATCCTACTTCTAGACGTTTAGTTAAAGTACCTATAGAGTACTATATATCCTTAGAGTTATAAGATACTCTATAGTTCCTACTAAACGATTTGTGTAGTCCTCTATATAATACGTATTTTAGTATTACTACTTAATACTTACTATAATAATATCCCCCTTAAGTATACTTAGCATAGATTTATAGTTGCGTACACGAGTATACCTTATACCCTATTTCCTAATATCTATAGTATTTTAGCGGGCCGTATCACGGCTCGAAAACCCTAGTATAGGCTAACTCTCTTATAACATAGAAGTATTAGTCTTATAATAGTCGTACTACTTCGCTACCTTTTATAATATAGACTATTATTAATCTATATACCTTTATTATATCTTTTCTACTAAGCTATATAATCTTGGCTATATAAACGTTATTCTCTTTCCTAAGAACCTCTATAGCCCTAGGTAGAACCTTTCCCTCCTAATTAAGAATAGCTATTTAGTTAGTATTATCTACCTTTATAGGGTATAATTAGTCCTATAGTACCCTAACGCCTATTACTATAGTCTTCTCCGCTACTTTCTTAACCCTTTAAAGTTCCGTTTTATCTCTATATATTACCCTAATATAATCTAAGTTCCTAGTATCCTTAATTACTATAACGTAGCGCTAATTCTCCTATCCTTTTATAGTATAGATCTCCTCCTTAATCGCCTTTCTAACTACTCTAGGTTATACCTTATTCCTCTCTTTTTCCCTAACTCTTAAAGTATTAATTATATAGTATAGCGTGTTAGTTATTTTAGACGGCGTAGTTCCTATTAATAAGGGGGTTTATACGTTACTTGGTAAGCTATTTAGTAGTATACGAGTAACCTCTATATATAATAGGGAGGGGCTAGATACTTAGATATTAGATAGCTAGGTCTAAATCTTTTCTATTATTTCCGTGACCTCTACTTTAAGTATATTAATCTATTAGGTGAACGTTTTTATAAGCGTTTCTATTTAGCTTATATATTCCTATTTCTACTCTTCTATTACCTTTAGTAGTAATATAACTAGCTAGGTTAGTATTTTAAGCTACGTAGTAGTAGAGATCGCCTTCTCGTAGCCCCCTTAATTAGTACTATAGCTATCGTTATAGGACGTTCTCCTGCCTTTATAGCGAGGGCCTTAACCTTCGTCGCCACGATACGTTCTTTAAAGTACGAGCTAATCTCCGGTCGTTTTAATTACGGCACCGCGGATATCGTCTTAATTACTTTAATCGTATCCTCTACGTCGCTTAATATCGCCCTAGATCTCCTCTTATTCCATTCCACTACCTTCGGCGTCTAGACGCGTTCTCGGCTCGACTAACGTGTTAATCTAGTACCCTCTATTATCGCCCCTCTCTCCTCTATACCACTAGCGAATCGGCTGCTGGCTGACGTGATTACTGGCTGACTTCAAGGTCTTTACAGACGCTAAAATTGCAGTGCTTCCCGTCTATCGGATATAGAGTACTTAAAGCGGGATACGATAGAGTGAGAGGCCAAGAGCACCTAAGAGGGCCGTGCACCCAAAATGTTGGGGTAGCTCTTCGCGCCATTCAGACTAGTTTTAGGCAACAATAAATTCTAGATGCGTCCGTGGCCTGAGCAATCCGAGACCTGAGCAATCCGAGAGCAAGTTGCTTTACGCCACTCGTCTGACCGAGGGCAGAGGCCACGATTTTCACAGGTATCTACCTAGCTAGCATTCTGGGGAGTACCGTGCGGGAAAAGTGAGCCGCCCACTTCGTGCACTTTGCTCGACATCAAGGCTCTAGTTAGACGCCAACGAGCTTAAGGCCTCCAGAGCTAGACACCAAATGCACCAGATAGCCAATAACCTTACACCTCGTTGAGCTCGATCGAGGGCTGCCGAATCGATGGCCGGTAAATGAAAAGCTTGCTTGCAGAAGAGCACGTATTTCCGGATTCGGAAGATTCGACGAGCAACTAACAGTTTGAGTTGGAATACTTTGAAGATATACGTAGATACGAATGAACAATTTTTCACTGATAAACTTAATGAGAATGAGAAAGGTTGAAGAAAGAAGGCACTCACCGATATACCAGAAATTCAGGCTGTGGTAAAGATGATAAATCTATATCTGACATTCTGTCTCCGTAAAACAGATTGGCCTTCTCACCACCCATCAAACAAGCTCTACATACACAACCTTCCATTATAACTCTAACTTATATAATAAACATTGGGTATATACAGTACACTCCAACTCCTCTCCCCGAAAAACAGAATCTAAGACCGTCTAGCCCTCTGCTCCGTATAATGCAAATACTTCCTCGCCGTCCTCTTCCGAAAGCTCTTTCCCCATCTTACCATGCCTAAGAAACTCATCATCGAGACGAGGCAGAAGACTCCTAGCATGATCGTTGTTGTTTGGCCGCCGAGGCCGTCTATCCAGGGTCTGTTTTTGTGTTAGCATCAACCGAGAGGGGAGACGGGAGAAGGGGAGAGACGTACTGAATCGCGAATGTGAATGCGAAGCCTATGACGTTCCTTATGAACAGGATTAGCACCATACTCTCGGCTGCGATGCCTGGGTAGGCGTCGATTGCGTAGGTCAGGCAGATGGCGCCGCCGCTGCCGATGCCGAAGCCGATGAATGCTGTGCCGATGCCTGCGGAAATGATCCAATGCAGGCCATTGTAGGCGCCGAGACCGTACATGAGGAGACCGGCGGAGTTCAGGATGGCGGGGACGATGAGCAGCCAGAGACGAAACTCGGGCTCCATGATGCCTTTGTTTTGTCGGGAGCGGTGCAGGATATACCAATCTGACAAGGGTCCGCCCCAGCACATGCCAAAGATGCCGCCGACGAAGGCCGCTATGTTCGTATCGCCAACTAGAAAGGGTTAGTAATCTGTGGACGAGAGTTCGGAGAGATATAAGTACCAGCAGCTATACCAAAATTATAGGGAGGAACGGAGAAAAGCTCTGATTGTGTAACGGAGAGGAGGGACAACCACATGATCTGAATGCCAGCCATGATACCCACCCACAAGACAGCAGGGAACGTGACGAGGCGGAAGGGGAACAATGTTAGCCACCACCACTTCTTGGGATTCGCGTTCCGTGTATGGATCGGTGCCATCCTTTGCCAATATGTCTGCCCTGAGATTGGGAATGTCGACACTGTAGTGATAGTATCTCGTCGGTGGCGTGCAGTGACAAGAGGTTTCGGGTCTCCAGTTTCCTTCGTGGACCCATCCTGGTTGAGTTCATCCAGTGGTTCTGGCTCTGGCAGTGGACGCCTGTAAATGCTTTCCTCCAGAGTAAAGACCTGTAGCACCAAGATAACCCCAAAGAAAATGACTAGATACCAGAAGCAATATCGCCAAGACTGCGATTCCGTGATGTATCCTGCAGCCACGGGTCCCATGTACGATCCCGTCCCAAGAGCCAGAGCAAAGAAGCTCAGCCGCGTCCCTCTCTCATGGGCGAAGAATAAATCCGTGGTCGAGATCTGTACCAAGGAGTCGACTGGAGCGGCGCCAAAGCCAGTAAGGATGTTCACCACGTAGTAGACCTCTACGGATTTCTGGAACCCACCCATCAAACACCCTACCACATTCAAAAATGTACCCAAAATGTAGACTGGCCGCCTCCCTATCTTCATTGACGTAGGTTGGAGGAGTATGCAGCCAATGGCTAGGAAGGCGAAGCACAGAGCTGCACTGATATTGAGGTCGTCGACGGTCGTGTTGAGATCGTATTGAAGTGGGACCTAGAATGCTATCAGCCACAGAAATGCGAGAAGGGGGTCGAGAACAACGCACCCAAACAGGCCCGCTCCAGTTGACGGACGCTGACATGAGGATCCCCCATACTATCAACAGCCAGAAATGGTATTCTTTTCGCAAAGGGCTCCAATTCAGAGGATCGTCGGGGTCGCCCGTGGGTTGGGGGATCAGCACGACGTCTTCGTTATGGCCCATCCGATGCTTGAGGCCGGATGTTCCTTGCACTGGGGGAAGTTAGCATTGCTGGATGCAGAATCCCCAAGCAGCTCTCGAGATCCAACACGCTGCTTGTCTCCTGGGAACATTGGGACTCACTGTCAACCAGATGCACCGTCCCTGGCACCATCTCAATTCCCTCCCGCATCTCGAAGACATCCTGGCTTGGTTCTCCTGGGTTGTCCATCTCGCTCAGCTCGATCACAGCGTCGTCCTTCTGGGCGCGCGAGCGTGTCAAGGCATTTCGGATCATGGCATGGCAGAGTTGGTGTTGTCGAAGAGTCTACAGAAGCAGAAATGGGCTGGGCGCGCTGTGGCTTATGAGTGAGGTTTGGATTTGGCAGGAGGAGGGCGCAGGGCCAGAGCCTGGCAAGGGCTGATATGCAGCCACGTCCAAGCGGCGCTGCTTATTGGCTCGTATTCGCGCACGGCAGGGGAGAAGCCGGCGCTGCACAAGATGCGCTGCTCTCGTAGGCCCTCGTACTGCATTCCCTCTCGGGGATGACAGAAAGAGAAAGATGCTTGCTCCGGGGCTCGAATAGAGACGCCGGGGTGGCTTTTGTGGCTATCTGGGCAGAGCTGACATTTCGATGCAGTCTGCGCGAAGGGAATTTGGCGATGCGCTGGACCCGTCAAATGTATCCTCTCCTTCCAGCGGACAAGATATTTCACCCATCTTGGTATCGATCTGGTCAAGTGAGCAGGCGGTCAGTTATGATCTCCAAGATCTGCGCCATCGCGTTCCTGGATGCGGAGATGGGGCCGGAGTGCAGCGGTTGCCCGTGGCCAAGCATTTCGGCTAATTGCTTGTTTCGACTTGCTCTTTTCCCTCTTCTCTTTCCTCTTCCTCTCGTCTATCAATTATTCAGCAGTATGTCATACTCAGCCGAACCGCGCAGAATACCGCATTCAGCATTCAGGGGGCTGACGTGAGGGTCAGCGTGCAGAACTCGCCGCTCCATTAGTCCTAGTCCAGAAGGATGCGCTGCAAGCAGGAAGGTGCCAGTACACCCTAAAGAGCTGCGCCTGTTGGTTCTTTTCTTCAGTTCCTTGAAGTCAAACGAAGCTTGAATTGCGGATACTGGGATGGTTCAGAGGGCGACGGTCTGTACTGTACCGACTTCACTTCTGGACAGGGTAGAGACTTCGCCGCAAGGGAGGCAAGAAACTTTACGCTGGGCGGGATATGAGTGTTGCATTCCTTTGGAGCAAGTCGGTCTTGAATGATGATCCTTACTAGCTTCTGGAAATTCCAGGCCTCAGTGGGCTGAAATGACTGCGTCACGTGATATCGACTGTTTAGCAGATCTTTATGCAAGTAATATTTCATAGAACGCCAACGAGTAGAGGGCTCTCTTCATAAACGGATACAGCATTACAATGAAAAGGTGGGCTATTTGCTCTCGCTTTAGTTGGAATAGTTACATCTCCAAAAATGTGATTGCTATTATGCTGTTCGATGAACAGCGTCAGCCGCATCAACATGACTTCTGTATCGTCCATACTACAGATATTCTCGTGATTCACATCACGATCAAAATCTCCCGCTGAGAAAAAATAACAAAGAGATTCGAGCTGAAATCATCTGAGGTCTCTGCTGAAGATGGGTCCTCATATAACCTGCTGAAAAGCATGTTTCTGCCTCCAAATTCGTCGAAAGTCACACTAATGACGACTGCGATAATTTCCCCGAAAAGGCTTAAACGCCGTGGTGACACATAACGTATATGGCTTTTACACGCCAAAATCGTTGTGCAGTGGCTGAATGTAAGTCTGGGCAGTCTTGTTGCCTGCAAGGTCAACAAAAACAGCGTTGCTCTGCTCGTCCTTCTCCATTAACTCATATTTCCATCCACCGCGACGTGATGCCACAATAGAAACCTTTGGACATCTCTGATCCCTAGCTCCGACTTCGTTCTCAGCGAACAGTTCGTATATTTCCTTCTTAGGCCTTTCACATATATCCTCGCCCTCAAAGCATTTTGCAGCTAGTCCTGCGACGCTGAGACGGCTTTGGACGCTCTTCGTCTCATCAGTTCCTGCTTTGACTGCAATATACGCTAATAGGATGCCAATAACTGCATAAAGCAGGGTCAAAAACACAAGTACCGCTAGCGGCGCTTTTGGCACACGAGCTACCAGGGTCGAGACGCGTACCTGCTCCTTGATTGTCTCGCGCGGTGAGAAAGAGCTGGCTGAAAGGCCAAGGGCCATGGTTGAGAAGCCTGTCGCCCAACTTTCTACAAATCCGCTTGGAGTACTTTGGCCAGCTGCTGACTGTGCTAGATTCATCATATTTGCGAGCTCTGAGACGAAAGGTGCAGTGAAACTCCTGAGAACAGATCCATTTGATTGCACCATTTGCTGCACTAAAACACTGCCGTTGTACCAGACGTACTCGAGGTCGTAAGCGGTTACGTTGCATCCTAATACGAAAGCCAGATCCTGGGTTCTTGTGAGATCAAGCCCACCCGAGGAATTATATAGAGAAGATTCGGTGTTCCACCCAAGTATCGCACCGTAGGCGCCCATATAGACTGGGTTTGTTGAAGTGAAGTTGAACTCTCCACCTCGATATGGAAAAGTCTGCGATAGGCCAGGGTCCTGGAAGAAACGAACACCGGCCAGAGCCCAACTCGGGTTGATTAGATCTGGGGCGGCAGGCAGATATCCTGAGAACTCCTCCGAACAATTGTAAACAGTACTTGCGGCTCCGGAGATGAGGCCGCATTTGTCGTCAATTAAAGTGCACTGTGTCGTCACAGCAAAAGTCCGAGCTTGGTAACTAGTCTCCTGGGGAATATTTGCGTCGGTAATGAGGGCATAAGACTTGCCTTTGTACTGGAATAATAGTAATGAGTTCTGGCTCGAGTCATTTGCCAGTGTTGCGAAGGACTCGGCGGCGCCGTAGATAAAATATGGACCATGTTCACCAACTGAAACTGAGCACGGATTTGTGTACGTCTCTGTTATAGTAACACAATCCCCCGAGGCGAACCCACGTCCGAAAGTTGAGACTGAGGGTATACCCGGAACAGCTTGCCAAATTTGAATTGTTGATGTTGTAGCGTGCAGCCATGTATCCGCAATGATAATCAGATACCTGGTCGTGTTAGCTTCTGAGCTGTAGGTAAGACGTGCTTTTTGTATTCTCCTAACCCAATGACAGATGCAATCACGAGCCAAGTAATAGAGTTCTTGGCCACGCCATTAGTCAGCTCTCGTTTCTTCCTCCTCTAGTACATCAGCCAGTTCCATAGCGATCCGAAAGTGCCATTCAATGTACCAAGCAGCATACTCAGCTGATATGGAGTGGGAAGATTATCCGTTTTCTTATCCTTCGAAGCGTCTAATAGCGTACAAGCAACGGGGTAAGACACTAGCACCATTACAAACGATGGTAGGAGTGACGATAGAGTCGAAGTCCACGATGCAACTGTCAGTAATTTTGTGGCACTGAAGTTAATAAGATAAGCTGAAGACTCCCTAACTACCGGCTCGGGCACACCCGGCAGCTCAAAGTAGGTTGGTGGAACTTGGTAGTGGGAGACAAGCCCGAGGAGGATAGCGGTAAAGATAAGGTTCGGAACGAAAATAATCGCAAGTGACAAGAGTATCTCTTTCCTAGCTTCTTGGCGATTTATCGTCCCCCGAGAAGCCAGTGGCTTCCGAGCCAGGTTGTTGGTATTGCTAGCGCTCATGTCTCTAAATGTAGGGGAATTTCTTGTCAATCAAGCAAAATGTCTGCTGCAAACCGGACGGGGAAATATTATATGGGCTGATGCAGAAGAAGAGCTCGTCAACTTGACTCTCAAGTGCAGCTATTCTCCTTTTAATAATTGGGTCCATTCCACTATGTCTCAGCCTTCATTCCAGGAAATGGCCAGCTGCGCAAGCCTTTGAGAGTTGGCCAATTGATTAGGGTGTCAATGCGCATAGATGTGGTTGTACAAGGGCAATTGCCGTGCTTTGTGGAACCAGTTACGAGAAAAAGTTTCCGCCAATCAGTGCAACCTGCATATCGAGCCACTTGCACTTCCTCCAGTAGCAACTGGCTTTCTCACAGCATAGATGGGGTCAGGCGATTTCCGAGGACGCTAAAAATTGCTTTTGGTTATAGAGCATTGATTATAGGGAGATGCACCCAAGGTTCAAGCTCTCGTGCCTAATGAACTCGCCAGCAGCAGGCACCCGACCTCCTATGGCTTGCCTCTTGATGTCCCAGACGCCCGATCCCATTCAAAATCTGCCACCTGTGCTTGTAGCCAGCCTCAAGACACTGGATTGACTGAAAAAATTCCATTCACAATTGTCGGCTTCTTAGGCTTCCCAAGCAACCGCGGTGGATGATCGGACGAGGCTCGCAGGATGGAATTTTCCGGGCCTGGATATGTGTGGCTAAGACGAGCAAGAGGCTACGGGAGGAGGACAGCTTCTTGGAAGATGCCGACCGAGATAGGAATACATTATCGGATGAGGACAGTACCAACGAGAGTGTTCCCACGAATGAGCTTCCTCTCACTCGCTATCGTATGCTCAGTTTGCGGAGTTACATATGGGATCACATTTTGAATTAGTAATTTAGCGACGGATGGCTCGCCTTTTACGATATTTTGGAAAACCAATGGTGGAGAAGAGCCTGGGTCTTTCAAGAGTTTATCACATCGTCTCAGTCCTCTTTCATTTATGGTCGAAAAATCCATCTCCTGGACTAGTCTATTATCCCTACTCGTTTCTATCTGCCGTACCTATGAATTCCTACTCACAAATCGAAACTCTTTTCTCGAGTTTAATAAGAAATTCGATCTTGATGGGCTAAAGAACCGTCAGCTCTGCCGAGGTATTGACAGATTAAGGAGAGGCAGTTGTTTAGTGGACTTGGCCTCGGTCAAGTTCATGGTCACAAGCAAACTGAAATGGTCCGGCTTGGCTGACCTAAAGTGCTTGCTTGCACATTCCCGTTACTGCAAAGCTTCCGATGATCGAGACAGGGTCTATGCCTTCCTTGGACTTCCAGACCCAGGCTATAGAATCAGCCCTGATTATTGTGATGAGAATTGGATTACGCACGTCCTTATCGACATGACGAAGAATATTATTCTCTTCGAAGATAGCCTTGAGGTTTTCTGTCATGCAGGCGCATCTCAGAGAGAGAGATATAGGAGTTTACCTTCCTGGTTGGTAGACTAGTGCTGCTCGGAGTTGGGAGAGACACGAGATAATCCATCAGTCTAAAGTTATTTGTTGGGGCAACCAGTATTAAATCACGTGAAGATGTTGTACAAGGCTTCAGGGAAGTCTGATGAGTAAGAGACACGTCACCTCAGCCTTGCTCTCGCCCATGCCCAAAGTCTCAGGCCCGACAACATCATATCGCGTTTTCAGAACATTCCCTTCAATGTCTGAAAGAACTTTGTGTGAGTATTGTCGCAAGATAATCATCGATTATAGAAGCGGTGACAATAGAGCAATCAGGTTCGAATTCGGGCGGCATGATTATTACCCGGGGCTCCCTGCGCTCACAAAGTCGGCACAAGATGGCTGCGAAGTTTGTAGACTGTTTAAGGTTGGGATTGAAGCATACTTCCGAAGAGAAATACCGAGACTCAACCCAGATGTTTCAGAATGGGGTGGTGACTTCTCAATCACGACCTTGTGTTTCTTCCTCGAAAACTCGACATTAAATAACCAAGTTGAAGAAAGCGTCAACGGGCCATTTCAGCTGGTACTGGAGATTAATGGTCCTCAAATCAGACTGCCTTGGATTCCTTTCGATGTTTTCGCAGAAGAAGGTATGATAATCTTCTTAAACATTGTGTAGTGGACAAAAGCGACTAAGACCTCACCGTAGGCAGTGCAGCTGCTTTGCAAGGGAGAATTCAGCGAAGACTTCCAAGCCTGGATGCCACCTCTGATGAGAGTATCGGGCTGATCAAACATTGGCTACGAGAATGCGACGAAGGCCACGATGCTTGTCTTCGAATCGGACCATCACAGCAACCAACAAGAGTAATCGACGTTAGTAGCCCGGTGCCTCGACTGCTTCTTACCGAGAATAGCTCAGACAATTATATCGCGCTCAGTCACTGCTGGGGTCACCCGAACTTATGCGCGCCACCATTGACGACTGAGACAAGGTCGCTCGAAGCAAGGCTTCAAGGTATTGATATGCGGGACCTGCCTCGGAATTTTAGGGATGCAATAACCATAACTAGAAAACTTGGCCTTCGCTATGTTTGGATTGACTCGCTTTGCATAATTCAAGACTCGCCTTCAGACTGGGAACAAGAAGCGGCGCGGATGGCTGATGTGTACAAAGGCTCGTACATCACCATAGCTGCAACATCCGCGATATCGTCTCATGATGGATTTCTGAAACGGCCCGCTCGTACACAACCGCTTGCTAAAGTCCCATATCTTCATAAAGACAGCGGCAAACTCGAAGGCCACTTCAATCTTCGTCTAACAGATGCGCATTGGGCGGAGAATAGTTTTGACAAACACATCGAGGAGTCTGTGTGGAACCAGCGCGGGTGGACGTTCCAGGAACGATTACTCCCCAAGCGAGTCTTGCGCTTTGCAAAGGACGCGTTTTGCTTGGAATGCCGCACTCGCGACTATACAGAGTTTAATCAACCTGGCACCGCGTCAGGGAACCGGACTACTTGGTTTGAGAACGATGGACACAGACTTCTAAGAGAATTGCCAAAGCAAGATCGCCTGTACCTTAGGTGGTACGCGCTTGTAGAACGCTATTGCTTACGAGACTTCACATACGCAAAAGATAAACTGGCGGCAATTGCTGGGCTGGCTCAGGAGATGGCCGGTTTTGTCGACGATGTGTATTTGGGTGGTTTGTGGAAAAATGATTTGTGTAGAGGTCTTATGTGGGATACCGTGGACATGGACGATGACTACACCCGAATCAAGGCGTACAGCGATCGAGCTCCAAGCTGGTCGTGGGCGCACTTCGACGGCCGCATAACTTGGGCGTCCGCTAGCGCAAATTATCAGTGTATACTATTTACACTGTTAGACTACAAGACCACGCAAATTGCTGATCAAGTAGCGGGCACATGTGGGTGGATAAAGGTCAGTGGGAAGCTCATGGATGTTTCGGCCGCACTACTAAAGCAACCTTCGGTTGGTTATGTCTCAACGCATAACATCATTCTAAAAGACCTCAAGATTGGGGAAGGAACCCTCGACTTGAAGGACACCTCATATGCCAAGCCAGGATTGCGCGCATTTCTAGTTCATGAAGTAGCAGCCTCACACGGACTAAATAGCTATACCTATCCCCAGGGCCTTCTCCTAGAGAGGACGCAGAAATGCTCTGATGAGTATAGGCGGGTAGGAACCTTTGCGTTTGACCGATTCTTCTCCGAGGCCGCTGGCACGATTGACTTGTTCGATCATCGCCCAACAGAGATCTTTACTATAGTGTAATACTATCAATTGGCAAGGACTGGGATTCATCCATTCGTGATTCCGAGGCTTGGGCTAGGTGTTTGCAAACAAGAATAGTAGGACGAAAGGCTGTTACCAAGAACATAATTGGTCTTGGATAAATATTCAAGTTAAATCATCATCTGGTACTGAACGCGGACAAGCCACTTCCTGATACGTCAACGCAACCGGCTGCGCGGAACAAGGGCTCGAACTGCAATCTCCGTTCTGTCGACTTGACAGGACAGAGTGCTGAGTGTTGAGATGCAGTTTTAGTTGAAACGTTTAACCCGGATTTCTGTTCCCCACTTCTTCTGACCTCGCCATCTGGTGCAAGTAGCATCGAGCTTTAAGTGAGCTTACCGTCACGAAGTTCTACTCTTCAACGCAATCGCCAGAGAATGTGAACTTGACGGAAGATATTATGCGGATATCATGGAGTGGAGGAACGATGAAGAGAGGACACCTAACGCACTCAATGAAAGCTTTGGCCAATCCATCTCTCAACACGAAGTACTCGCCTCCCGCTCGTCGGAACTACTCATTCCTCAGAAAAGTAATTTGCTGCGGATCATGCAGTCCAGGAGAGAGGCGAGCTCGGGGGCAGAAGGATTTGTGAACTGTCAGAAAACATGTCACCACCAAACATTCAGCTTACAGGGCACCCCCCCTCTAAATCTCGCAGGCACGCAGTCCAGGCACATCAAACCTGATCCTCTCGGCGCAGACCGAAAGCCCCCTAGGTCCCTACAAATCATCGGCTCCAGCTGCACGACCGCAAAAGCTTATTCCCTCCAGAACGTTCCGGGATGACATAATAGGGGAGAGTAGAATCTTCGTTTCTCGGATGAAACCGTCCAGGTGTGAAAAATAAGCATTGGGGAAAGGTCCGTTTGGCGGGGTGGTCACAGGGCGGCCGCCATTCGTCGATCATCTCTAGCGAGGAAGCTTAACCTCGCCGCCCGCAAACCTAAAACAGAACATGACATTCTTTCAGACGAAGCAAAATGGGAGGATTGGCAGGCCCGCCGATACGGAATCGTTACGACTGGTGGATTGATTGATGTGCCAGGGAGGAGCTGCGTGCGCCGGAGAATTGGGACGCCGATTCGTCCCGTGTGTGGTTAGGGTGGAACAGAACCTCGTGGCTCAAGGAAAGAGGGGGGAGGGGAGGATGTCTGCATCTTGACATCGGAAGGTTGCGTCTTTGGCCGACTTGCGGGCTATCAGATTCCATCTGCTGATCGACCATCGGAATTGCTACAACAGCCCAAAGACTGTTGCTCACGATTCAGTTGGCCATCAAGGACAGACGAACTCTCCGGGCAATCCCCAAGTCGAATTTCCATGCATTTGCTTTCATCCCAAAGCCAACAAGCAATTTGAGTCGGATCTCCATCCTGATACATCTGACAGGGCTAGCTTCGAAGTCCGGGGTCATAATCTCCACTCCTGCAGGTACAGAATGATCCAGTTTCATTGTACCGCGCGCAAGGAGGCTGGAATCGAGCCTCGAGGGGCAGAGCAGTGGCTCAAACATCGTCATGCTTCATCTTCTCCGAGCTGCCATCTCTCATATATCTCTTTTCTTCCCTCTCCCTTTCTGTCGTTTCCCACCATTCGCTCTTTGGCTTGTTACGTTCTTTACAGACTTGTTGCTTCAGTACATTCTTTTCCAAGACGTGCTGGGTCACTGTCCTTCCATTCTTTTTCATCCTTACTTTTCCATTCAAGCAAAAAGTTGAATTCTCGACATCATGTATACCTCCTTGAAGACCGCTGCCTCTCTTTTCTTGCTTGCAGCGCAAGCGCAAGCCAAATTTGTCAACCAAACTACACTTGCGATCTCGCCAACCTCGGCGACGACTTCAGCAACTGCCACGTCCACCGCTGTAACCACCGCACTCAATGCCACCGTCCTTGATTGCTTTCTTACTCTTCCCGCCGATCCACTGTCGGCTACTGGACTTTCCACGCCTTTCCTCCTCCAGCCTCCATGCTCTCAGACCGTCGCTACCCAACAATCTTTCGCCGAGGCTGCCATATATGATCCAGCAACTGGTGACATCACTATCTACCATCCTTTGGTTCTCGATGCCGGCAAGACCGCAGGCGCACCCCCTGTTGTACCAACTTTACCTGCCGGAGCTGTGGTTGCTTTGTGGTTTGGATTCAATGGCGGGGTACTTCAACTCCTTGACACCAATGGGAAAGATACCAATACCTCCCCGGTCTTGAAGGGAGCAGGATGCATCAACGGTCTTGCAGGAGTACAAGGAGACGTTTTTGGGCAAGTGAGTTGGTGCAACGCTCAACCTTGGTTTGAAGCAGCCAATGCAGGTATCGCGGCAGGAAAGACAGTCATCCCACCCCTAGGCAATGACCACCTTGGCAACCCCTGCCCTACCAGTCGGTCTTTCGAGCTTGTAGACGCCTGCCCTTCCGATAATGTCCCGACCCAATACCTCCTTCTTGCCGATGGCTCAACTGCACAAGATACCGCTGCAAATCGCGCCGCTAATCCGGATGCCACAGTCATCAACAACGCTTCAGATGAAGCTTTGCTCACGAACATCCTCGATCCTCTCATCGGCTGCACTCCATATGTCGCTCCATATGTTGATAATCCTGGAACATCCGGCCCTGCTCTCGCACTGTCTGAACTCCAAGCCAACGCTTTACAAGCCGCCCCGATCGGTCTTGTTCCTCTTAATGACCCAGATACCCTCCTCACCAACGGTGGCACAGTCAGCACAGACAAGACCAATCAATACCGCCTTGGTGTCAACCAGCCAGTAGTTGCAGCTGGAGCCGACTCTGGAGCTCTCCTTCCTTATTGCGACAGTATGGTTGCCGTTGCTCCCCCGTTCTTGAAGGGCTTTGAGAGCGTGTTCATCACTCAAACTACTCCTGATGCCTGTGTTGGCAACAATCTCTTCACATTCTTGTGTGAACGGTATCTCATGTCCTTGACTCAACTGACATGCCCTCCTGCTGCTTTCCAGCCTGTTGTTTGCCAGGTTGACGGCAATGGAGCAGCTACATCTTGTGTCATCACACTTGCGACTACCAATTCGACGACTACAAAACCTTCAACTACTTCCCTGGCTGCTACTTCCCTGGCTACCACTGTGGCAAAGATAGTGACTGCGAATTCCACCACCGCTCTCTCAACCACAGCCCTTACAACACCGCTCCCGACTAAGGTCCTCAACACCACCTTGCTCGCAACCTCTCTCCCAACAAAAATCCTCACATCTCTCGCCACCACCACACCAACCACATCCCTAACCACCCAAACAACCTCCACCCAAACAACAACAACCATAATCGTTGAAGTCGTAACATTCTTCATCTTCACCCTCTCCCTCGGCGGCGCCCCTCCGGGCGTCCTCCCAAACCCCAACTCCTCCAACCTCGAGTTCATAGTGCTAGAAGAAGTCTTCGTAGATCTCCCATCCGCCGCATCCGCAGCCTGCACCCACCAATTTAACTCCTGTGTCTCGCTCGCCGGATCCGCGTTCAGTGGAACGGACTGCTTGAGCCAGCTGAATTCTTGTACGGGCGTTGCTTCGACTGCTTCTGCTACGGCTAGTACGCCTGCTACTTTAACTGTTGCTGCTACTGTGCCTGCCAGCAGTGCATCTACCCCAACGGCGGTGTCTGGCGTTGTTGCGACGCCTGTGGCTGGAGGAGGAGCGGGGAGTTGTCCGGTTGTGCCGGCGTTGACGGTTAGTGCTTGTACCGCGGTGCAGACGGTTACTGTGACTGCGATCTCTGGAGCATCAGGGGCTGCCGCTCCGACGTTGGCTGCAAGGGGTTTTCATGGGCATTTGAAGAAGAGGGTGCTGTTCTAGGTGAAAAGTTGGAGGGATATGGGGAGACGGAGGGTTGTAAGATAGAAAATGGTGGGCATTTGATATGAGCACCTTGGTTATGATTCTGTGTATATTATCTTTAGAATCAATTGACCTTGAAGTCATTGTTCTGTTCTAAGCTATCCGGTCTGTGAATCATAATCCGTTAGAAGCTGTGGACCTCGCTGCACAATGTCTTGTTTGAATTTCTTAATGTAGCACAAATTCACGAAAGTTCAAAGTCTGGAGACCTGTTCTGTTTGTCGTTTGTCCCTTCAATTGAGGAAAATTTGAAGTAGCGAAGCACTTCTCTTCCTGAGTGTTTCCTAGATTATAGTACATTGAGAAACGGCATTGTGCAGCGAATTTGAACAGTCGCTAGTGATTGGCTACCGGCAGTTGATCAGCGCCCCTTAAATAAGCGAAAACGAAAAGGCCTAAGCGAGAGCGAGACATGCTACTACGATAACATAGTGGCATGTCCCGAAATCCATCGATTGAAAGGCTCCGGAATTGTAATTTTTGCCGAGAATCCGGAAACCCCCCGTTAAGTGCGAAGTGTTGGTGTCATCGATTCTTGACCTCTAAATACTTTATATATGCCAGACCTCTTTACTTATCCTCTCTCTTTCATCCTTAGACACACCCTGATTATTTCGTACAACGAATTTAAACACTGTACAAATTAGCAATATGTTGTCAATCTTCAGTTTCCTGTCACAAATGTACCCTCCCAAGCCTCGCTTCACAGAAAAAGAAATCCCACCACTCCACGGAAAGGCATGTGCCTCTCTCCCAACTCGATCTATCTCTTCTCGCCAGTCCCAAACTAACACAAAATCAGGTCTACATTATAACCGGCGCCTCCTCAGGAATTGGTCTCGAACTGGCAAAAATCCTCTACTCCAAGCACGCCAAGATCTATATCGCCGCACGCTCAGAATCCAAGGCGTTTTCAGCAATAAGTTCCATCAAGACTTTATTCTCAGACTCGACCGGCGTCCTCGAGTTCCTCCCCCTCGATCTCGCAGATCTAAGCACTATCAAATCCTCTACCCAAACCTTTCTTTCTAAAGAAAAAAGACTAGACATCCTCTTCAATAACGCCGGGATCATGAACCCGCCCTAGGGCTCAAAAACCGCACAAGGCTACGAATTACAACTCGGCACAAACTGCATCGGCACATTCCTCTTCACCAAACTCCTAACACCTCTCCTGCTCACTACCGCCAAGACCTCGTCCTCATCTTCCGTCCGCGTGATATGGGTCTCATCGTCTGCTGCTGAAGGCCTGTCCCCTAAAGGCGGTGTTGATATGCAGAATCTGGATTACAAGAGTGAGAAGGCTGGGATGACGAAGTATGGGGTTAGTAAGGCGGGGAATTATCTCCATGCGATGGAGTTTGGGAAGAAGTTTGGAGGGGAGGGCGTCCTGAGTGTGCCGCTTAATCCAGGCAATTTGGATAGTGAGTTGTATCGTAGTCAAGGTGGGATTGTGAGGTGGGTGTTGAGGAGGTTGGTGTTGTATCCCCCTGTGTTTGGGGCGTATACCCTTCTGTTTGCGGGACTGAGTGGAGATGTTGGGAAGATGGGACGGGGAGTGGGGTCAGTTTTCCCCTTTCGGGCTGATGGGATGGGGCTAATGATTGCAGTTGTTCCTTGGGGGCGGTTTATGAAAATTTGTGGGGATTTGGTTGCGGCGTCGAAGGCGAAGACTGAGGGTGGCACGGGTATTGCGAGGAGCTTTTGGGAATGGAATGAAGAGAGGGTTAAGCCGTACCCATGAAACTGTTTAAGAAACCAGTGAGAGATTTAGCTTATATAATGACAATATCTTGTAATTCGGGCCAATCAAAGTTCCCAAAACTGGCCGTATAAACCGTTCCTACTCCAATCCTTCTGTAGCGTTGTGATCCATCATCCACAGGCTCCAATAGAAGGAGAAATTCGCGTTGATAGTTGTGTCTGCGCCAATTCGTTCGAAGTGTGCAGACCCTTGCGCAGAATGCCTTCTTGGGCAGTGTGGAGTCGTCGTCCATGGACGCTTGACCAGAACAATATTCGCTAGATTCACTGTGTTGATTGAGCACATCATCAGGGGAAGCAACATGCCATTCTCTAAGGATGTTTAGATTATATCCAGTGACATCCACTGCTCGGGGACGGAGGGCTGAAGGGAATAAATCCGGAACGCCTGTACCGAAGAGTACTTTCTCTCTGCTAATTCTGACCTCCATCATTGATACTGTTCCGGTCAATTGAAACGCACGGTCTTTCTCCGTAGTATCCGGATCGCTGGCAAGAGCCTCCAGCTTGAACGTGTTCGCAAATTCAGTAGCTTTATGAGCGTTCATGAACTGGAGTTTTCCGTCGACACTAGCCCACGACCAGGAGGGAGCCCTCTGGTAATATTTCTTCAATTTATGTCCCGTTGAGTACCATAGAAGAGCATGAGGCATAGTACACTCAAATACACCTGCATGATAGAGGTTTCCTGTTCCTTCATCAAGGTGAGTCTGCCATTCTGAAGCAATCCCAGAGATCGTAAAGAGTTTGTCTTCCGCGCGTGTAAGCTCGCACTTCGAATATTCAGTCACAAGTTTGATCCAAGACTCGACGAAGTTGATGCCAGTTTCTATTCTCTTCATAACTACCCTGGACTGTACGGAGGGTTCTGCTTTGTGGGCCACGGACTTCGGCATAGTGGTGTGTTCGCAATCCCAGTATATGTACCCATTCGAGAAATGCGCGACTCTGGGTGACAACGTCAACTCTTGGAGAACCCATCCTCGTTTCTTGATATGGCTGAAGTCGATGGCCTGTTTGAAAGTATGCGGGATTCCGATACAGATTCCTGTTGCTAAAGCCCGCCGGGCTGTGAGAGATGCAGCCCCGAAACCATTCAGAGAAATCTTCGGTACAAATGCTACAGGTCTTAGAGATGTTGAGGTTGATTCCAAAAAGCTGACTGTCGAGTCTTCCGCCGAGTGTGCCGCGAGGGTGCAGTGTGAACTCCGGTATATCTTTCCCATCAGAGGAGCCTGGTCATGCCAATCAGAATAGTCATCTTGAATGATACACATAGCGTCGATCCAAAGGTAACGGACACCGAGCGCTCTGGTGACAGCGATTGCATCCTTGAACGACAATGGCAAAACATCCAAATTGATGCTGTCATGGAGAGCCTCGATGTTATCGTTCATAGTTTTGAACGTAAGTTGGTTTCCCCATCGATGACTTAAGGTTATATAGTGACCTCGTTCGTTTTTCCCAGACTCATGAAGATGCAAAGAAGGAATCAATGTATCACCGACGTCAATGACTCGCCGCGGCAGCAATGGGGGGCTAGGACGCGTCTCATCTGTCGATAAGTCGCGAAGGTTAGAGCAGTTTCCTCGTTCATGAAGACAATCTCCAATAAGCTTCCTAAGCAGGTCCACTGCCTCTGTATCAATCTTGGGATATCCTGCTGCTAAGTCTATACCCAAACATGGGGATGCTGTAATAGTAGTCAGCTGCGTAGGTAGACTTCCTCGTCAATCAATAATTCATCGACTCACAGGAATCTGCAAACCACTGCAGTTCTCCCATATGGAGCGCAAACGCGTGTAGCCATATCCGCCACGGCTTAGAGTGAGGCTGTAACGTGATATCGGATGAAGCATGCTTTCTGCCCACGGCACCACTAAGCTGATATCTCACTAGCCTGCACAAAGGGCAAGAGTCTGAAGACGATACGAGGGAACTGATCCTATAATGCAAAGGGTATGGGTCCCAGAATTCTCCAAAGGGGATATTGGCACAACGTTCGCACAAAGCAGTATTTCGGTCGCGCTGTTGTTTGTCAATACTTTGGTAGCAACACCTTGTAGACAAACATACAGCTTTTAAATTCCTATCATCGTTCTCAGGGACTCTATGATCCAATAGCTTGGTCAACCTTCTAGATGTTGTGATTTTCCTAGTCAAATCCTTGAGCTGCTCCATTTCTCGTCCGATGTTGTGTGTGGGGAGGCGAGGCTGTCAGGCTGATAACGAAGTGTTTCAATCTCGATGTTAATAGCACTAGGTCGTAGTGTGTACTGCGTTGGATACGGAGGGCAATCGAGAAGAACAGCTCTTCTTCCTGCAATTGTTGCTGTCGAGTAATGAGGCTGCGAGTACCCGATGGATTCTAGTTGAGAAATTAATGCTGAGTCAGGATCTAGAAACGGCAGTCTGTTGGTGTCTCAGATCTAGAAGGGTTCACCGGCCAAACGCCCAACTAAAAAAAAGCGATTTTTCTAAACTACTCAGAAAATTCCACAAAAAGACTTTAACAGTGACTAATCTGAGGCCTAATATTACGAGTATTAACTCAGTTGGGACACTGTGTAGTGTTTTCTTAGGTAGATTTGAATTTTAGGTATTTTGGCCATTTGAGTGGTTTGGGCGGTTGGCCGGTGAACCCTTCTAGAGTCCCTATTGGTCTATATTTTGTTTTGTGTTCTAGACTCTTGCGGCACACCCACATCTACATCACATAAGAGGTAGCAAAATCGATTAGATGTTGGCATGACATGCATTCTTTGTACTTTTGTGAATGATCCTTGAGTTCGAAGAACATATGAAAATGAGCCCAACTCCAAATGAACATCAATCCTCAAATAGACACATTTCGACCTCCCTTACCCTTGTGTATATCATGACGGCCAGCCCAAACACCGATAAAACAATGTAACAGAACACATCAGTACCCTTTCCACCACCCTGAAGCTCCCAAACGCCTTTCACGACCTGTACATTACTTCTTGCTATGAGAAAACCCCCACTCAAAGCCCTTCTCTACATCCCTTGGGCTTGAAATGCCCGCCATATGTCCCAGCCCAGACTCAGCAGCCTGCTCCTCGGAGACATCCACGGTAGTCGTCATATGAATCTTCTTATCAGTCTCCCAGCCTCTGACTGCGACCTCCTGATTCCCAGTAACAGGCCTCTCTTCCCAGCTATCCTCTCTCGAGATCGCTCCCATCTCAGTATCATTCCCACTGCTCAACTCCTCCATGCTCTCGCCTTTCCCCTTGATTGTCGTCACGATACCATGATCGCTCAGCCGCTTCCCTCCGAATGTGCCGCTCAGATGTCGTCCTGCGATGGTGGTCGTGCGTGGTCTGCCACCTAGGCCAGTCAACGACCGCTCATTTGTGTTGCCTGTCGATTTCTGTCCTGGTGTTATGCTCCGGAGAGAGGGGAACCATTCTCGTAACAGCGGCCAGATCATCGGCAGATTGGAGACGTATACAGCCACAGACGCTTCACGTGTATACCAGAGCATGTAGCTCGGGTCCCAGATGTTAGACAAGTTGAAAACTTTGGTAAGGATGGCTGCAAGAATGACAAACAGTCCCATGGAGAAGATGACAAGTAGGACGCCCTTTTGCTTCCATGGCATATTGAGGCGAGTAACGAGCGGGATAGGAATAAAGAGCATGAGTGTATCGGATGAAATATTGAAGCACGCTTGGACAATGGCGTAGTGTTGTAGGGTTGTGCATTGTGAGTTGGGTGGCGGCATGGCCCAGTAGCCGTAGAATGGGCGGCAGGCAGTAAAGAAGGCGATTTCGGTCGAGATCCAGCCAATTGCGACGTAGATTGCGAGGTACATAACCATCTTTTGGATTTGTGTGCCGAGTGTCAGGCGTGTATACATGAGGAGCATGCAGCATTTAATCGTGTAGATGACGTTCAGCATAGCCTAGGGGTGTAAGCAGCAATACGAGGGCCACTTCACGGGTAGGAGTATGTACTTGTTCGGACACAATAACAATTTTGGAACCCTTGATTCGTTCTTGGATATCGAGTGGAGAGAAAGTGGAGAATTCGTCTGGGAGGTAGAGGTTGCTGCCTCCTCCGCCAGCGATGACATTGAGGCAGACTACAAGAGCTGTGTATAGGCCCTGTTCTTGGATCAGTACTTTGGTATTTAGAGAGAGGGTAAGAAGTCAACTTACTGCTACCAAGACCATGAGATAGTCATCTGTTTGAAGATGCTTGATGCCTAGCCTGTGTATTCTCGCATACCTCTTGGACTTTAGCAACGCAATACGTGAGTGCCTGAGTGGGGAAGGGATGCCTACATTCTCAAGAATATGAGGAACATGCCAACACTGTATAAACTCCATGATTGCACGGCCAGGGCGTGCACGAAAGAAGGATCGAAATCACCCATGGTGAGCTGCTTTGCTTAGACCTTCCAACTTGAAACGAATCGACTCGCAGCACAAGAACAAGAAGTAGAATAAGATAAATGAATAGTACAATGTAGAGAATGCCAAGCACAGAGCTTGCTGTCGGAGGATTGTCCCAGCATTATGTACGGGAACGTCCTTCCCTTCCTTTCTTCTTCGCCAGGACAACCCGAGACCCCATATCAATTCTCCGCATCATCACAGCGCGGTCTCACCTACCGCTTCAAGACCAGCAGGTGCCGCATCCAGTCATTCGTGAAGATCTCCGAATTTGTATTGGAAAAGAGGAGACAACCTCTAGCAGGAGATAAGGAACCGTGCAATTAATGGCTAGAAGCTGGTCTCCCGACTCGCTAGTTCCTTGCTTTTGTGGCCGCTATCGAGGTCTACTGGTACCTGGCCCTGAAGAAAACGGTAGCACGCGGCAAAGAAAGCGAGCAAAAAAAAGATAGTGAACGTGCTAGCTGGAAAGAGCCCCGAATGGCGACAACTTAGGGACTGTGCGCACCCTGTAACGTCGCGGTAAGCCTTGATCAGCCACGACCCGTCCCGACGAGGGGGATGAGGCATTTTGTACTTGGGAACGATGGTCGGGATTTTATTTTGATAAGATTTCCCTGCTGCGTGAGTCGCTGTTCCTGAAGGTCTGTTGTGAGAAGATACGCAATTCCCACGCAAGCTCTTTGAGACTTGGGAAGGAGCCTGCAGACACGATATGCAGATATGCCATGCTGTGCATGTAGCCTGCGACAGCACACACTGAGCACATGCCAGAATGCCAATGAGCACTCGTGCACTGGAAAATGGGGATTCTCAAACGACAAGATGACGAGAAAAGAAATATAAAAATGCGTTATCGCGAAGAAGCGACTCGAGTGTGGCACACTCTTTCAAGGGAGTGCATTAGTCAGGGGCCAAGCGATTTTCTAGTGTGGGGGCGTAAAGGCGTGGCGCTTCTGTGGAGTTCAGATTGGAGCAAACTGGAAGGATACAGAAGATCCGCGACTTGAGGTCTGGCAACAGTCCCCTAGATAGAGATATCTGCCCGTCTTGCAGATATTCATTTACTTCACTTCGACTCGAGGGTTTCTGTTCAGTGAGGGGTCTACCCCGCATCTCAAGTCAGGTACTCTACAAGCCAAGCGATTTCCCCTGAATTAGCTGCAGACCCCGAGTGGGCGATTGCGGCACCTTATCTGGAAATCAATTCCACAGATAGGCGACTTCCACTTACCAGATAAATATTGATACAGAGGTATGTTGTCTTTTTCCTTCAGTTTGCTTCATCTAGCTGAACTCAGCCATAATTGTGCCCCACCAGCCCGCTGCTCCACAACGCACTGGAAGGAGCCATTAAGTTGTATTGAGTCGTGCGTGAGCGAATAGCACGGGTTATATGCCCGTCTTGCAAGCCATGATGCTGCCACTGACTCTTCTCTTTTTGTTAACAGATGTCTTGCGTTGAATTGGATAGCCCCTGCATTTCATCACACGAATGGCAGGGATGCTTCGGTGCACGTCCCCCATGACTGTCCAGTGCGAGGAAGATGGTATCGGCATTCTTCTCATGCAAGTTTATCATTGCATGCATGAGCTGATAAGTGTCGCACTCCTCCGGTCGCATCTTGGTCGGAGCCGGCAGAAGTAAAGAAGCTATTGATTATCAGAAAGAGAAAAGGGGAATGCTCCCGTGTCGAATTCTAGCCGAGGTGGCTCAACTTTGGTGACGTCTTCTTTTCGTATTTCCGATAGCAAAGTCCTGAAAGAGAGCACAGCAGTCTCCTATCGTATTTCCGATAGCAAATTCTCGAAAGAGGATACCTCAGTCTCAGCTCTGAGACTACAACAAGAACAATTTTCGAAGACCAGAGGGCGCTTGCCGAGGAGCAAAGACAGAGGCCGCCGACTCGAGACCTTCGAGAATCCCTCTACACGATGTCACTCATCCTCGTTCGCTTGAGTGAGCGAGATGGCTGCCAATTGTTATCTTTCTGTTATTTATATCCAGTAATGCTTGTTCTTAGTCAGCATGCAAAGTTGCAGATCAGGAGAGAGACAGTGGTCTCCAGATAAGGTCACGTGGTCAGGTTCAGTCACAAATTAGAGACACATTGGCTGGGAGGCCTCAGAAACAATACAAGCCAAGGAATGCGACTTTATAAGAGACTGTGAGTGCCCGTAACAAGTCCATGGTCAGGAAGGTTGGATCCCAAGCATATCACAAGACCACTAGCCACGTGATCACAGACAAGAAGGCAAAGAGCTGCAGAGGAAGCATGCATGTTTTCAGCCCTTAAATCCAAACAAGGGTACCGAGTGGCAATCCGGTGTTCATCGAAGAACCAACTAACCTCAGTTGTGCCAAGCGCGGCCATTGATCTCATCATGGTCGACGGACCGACTTTGGGATCCATAATATCAGCATGCCAAGGGCTTGACAACTTGGCCTTTTGGCCATCAGTACCACGACAAATGAGAACCTCACATCTCGAAAATATCAGAGATAAGGATCTCACCAGCTAGTTTTCATCGTCGTGTTATAAAGAAGCAGCCGAGCTTCCTCTCCCAAATCAATTCTCAAACTCCTGAATTGTGGTTAGAAGCCGAATTCCTTCATACGTCGTCATGGTCGGCTTCACAAGAAAAATTAACGATGCAGTCGCGAAGAGCATCGTGGGAAGGAGGTTTCGACTTGATGGATCGGGACATGCAAAGTCGCGCGAGAATGCGAGGTTCCTGACTGAGATCCGAGCTGGTTTCGCGACCTTCTTCGCGATGGCATATATCATTTCCGTTAGTTCAAAGCCCTCAAACACAAAACTGAAATTGACGAGAACAGGTTAACGCCACTATCTTGACTGATAGCGGTGGAACTTGCGTCTGTACCGATGCTAGTGATCTCACTTGCGCAGATAATCTGGAGTATAAACTCTGTCTCGGTGTTATTCATCGTGATTTCATCACAGGGACTGCTGCAATTGCTGCCTTGACGTCCTTCTGTATGGGCCTCTTTGCCAATATGCCAATTGCATTGGCGCCTGGTATGGGACTGAATGCGTACTTCACTTACACAGTCGTGGGATTCGGGGGAAGTGGACCCGTCAGCTACCAGCTTGCTTTGACTGCTGTATTTGTTGAAGGATTTGTGTTTGTAGGGCTGTCACTTCTTGGTCTAAGGCAATGGCTTGCGAGAGTTATTCCTGCATCTATCAAGCTGGCTTCAGGTGTCGGAATTGGTCTCTATTTAAGTAAGCCTCTTCCTCTGATCTGGAATTAGAATTAATTTAGAGTAGCAATCATCGGTCTTACCTACAGCGCTGGAATTGGTGCGATTACTGGAGCTACATCAACACCTCTCGAACTAGCAGGTTGCCTTGTCGAGGATATTATCGACGGCGTCTGTCCAGGATCAACCAAAATGCGCTCTCCGATGATGTGGCTCGGCATTTTCTGCGGTGGTTTCGTGACTGCCATCCTCCTCGCGTACAAAGTCAAAGGCGCCATCATTGCCGGAATCCTCCTGGTATCCATTCTCTCCTGGCCTAGGCCGACCTCTGTCACCTACTTCCCCTACACGCCCGTAGGCAACGACAATTTCGACTTCTTCAAGAAAGTGGTTACCTTCCACGGCATCCAGAACACACTCGCTGTTCAGGACTGGAATCTCTCTGGTGTTTCCGGACAATTCGGCCTCGCATTCATCACATTTCTTTACGTCGATATTCTAGATTGCACAGGGACACTGTACTCCATGGCCCACTTCGCCGGTGCCATCGACGAAGAAACACAAGACTTTGAAGGCTCAGCGGTAGCCTACCTTGTCGACGGTATCTTCCCTCCAACTCCCCATCTGCTTCCCACTAACCTTCCTAGCACTCGGTATCTCAATCGGTTCCCTATTCGGCCTGTCACCCGTAACGGCATTCATCGAATCCGGCGCCGGCATTTCCGAAGGCGGCAAGACCGGCCTGACAGCCATGACCACAGGCCTCTGCTTCTTCATCTCCATATTCTTCGCACCGATTTTCGCATCCATCCCACCGTGGGCTACGGGTTGCACGCTCATCATCGTCGGATCCATGATGGCGAAAGCAGCTAAAGATATCAACTGGCGCTACTTCGGCGATGCTCTCCCTGCTTTCATCACTTTAGCCGTGATGCCTTTCACTTATTCCATCGCGTATGGTCTCATTGCGGGGATTGTGAGCTATATGATTATCAATACTACGACTTGGGTTTTGGAGGTGGTGAGTGGAGGCAGGATCGTGGTGCCGGATAAAGAGTTTAAGGAGCCGTGGACGTGGAAGGTGAAAGGGGGGCTGTTGCCGGCTTGGGTTGTGAGAGCTGGGAGGGGAAAGAAGGATTTCCGGCATGAGGATCAGATCCCGGCTGAGGTGCAGCGGAGCGAGTCAGCTTCTACAGGGGGCCTGAGCGGTGTGAAAGTGCCTGGTCTTCGGTCTGGGTCCGATGCGGAGGCGAAGAGCGAGGATGAAGAGAATGGTGCTAGAAAGTTGGATTGAGGGGATCTAGACGAGTATTGATGGCAAGCAGATATTTTGGATGGCAGTTTAAGAACTTAATCATATGATGTGACTATAATACTACAGCAGTATGCTAAGCCGGTGAACACAGCCTTATAGTTGGATAGCCGCGTCAATGTGCACGATGCCGTGGTACATTTCTCCCACACCCCATATCCTTTATCTGTCTTATATTCATGAATCATAAATCTGTCGAAGCGAGCTCTAATAAGTACCTCACTTGAGAAGCCTTCCAGTCTCCTCTGAACTCCCAACTACCAGACCGGTATATAATACACTACCATATCATACAATACACGAAACAAGACACGAGCTAAACACTCTCCTGTTTCACAATAGTAACATCAGTCGTTTTCCGGATCCCATCCGCGTTGTCCCTCGACTCTGATCCCGACCTCCCATCACTCCTCGCCCAAGCCGTCGTCTCACTCCCATCCGCATACTTCGCATAGTCACCCGAGCGGACCCTCGATTCCTTCACATCGATAATGTTCTCCTCGCTCTCACTTCTTACAGCCGCGCCGGGCCTCTCATTTAGGGTATCCATATTATATAGCTTGTGGCTGCGGCCCGTCTTCGAGTGCGGGTTCGACATCCGGCCCGTTCCGTATGGCGCATCAGATTTGTCTTCGGTGACGGCTTCGGTAGATCGGAGGACGCGGAAGGTCTGCCGGGCGAGACTCCAGACGTAGGGTAGGTTGGTGACGTACATGGCGATGGAGGCTTCGCGGAGGTACCAGAATTGGTAGCTGTCGTCCCAAATGTTTTTGAAGGTGAAGTATTTGGAGGTGCAGGCACAGATCACCTAGATAGAAGAGATATTTGCGTTAGCTACGTGTCTTGTGTTTGGATTGGGGTCGGGGTGGGCCATCGGAGGAAGAGAATAACCTACTACAACCAGTCCCATAGAGAAGATGAATATTAGAGGCACTTTTGTCTTCCAGGGCATTCTCAGCTTGAACAGCATTGGCAGGATGACGCTAAGCATAGCGAGATCTGAACTAATGTTGAACACGGCTTGTGTGACTTCGTAGCGGAAATAGGTTGCGCACTCTTCCTGGGGAGGTGGCAGTGTCCAGTATCCAGTGAAGGGATGGCAGTTGAAGATGAAGACCAGCATGGTTGCAAGCCAGCCACAGAATGTGTACCCGGCACATACCTTGACAAGAAGGTTCTGCTTCAAGTTTGCTCTGAAAGAGGTCAGCTTGATTGCCCATGTAGGAGGATTCAAGAATAAGACGTACGTGAGCTGGAAGTAGATGAAAATCATGCAGCCCTTGAGAGTGTACATTGTGTTGAGCATGCACTGTATTCAGATACGTTAACTGCGGGACTAGCTAGCGGTTGGACAAGATATGCTCCTACCAACTCCGAAGCAACCTCGATCTTGGATCCTTGGATTCGTTCCTGGATGTCTTGTGGGGTGAAAGTGGAAAATTGATCAGGGAGATAGAGACTGCTCCCTCCACCCTGGATGATAGCGATGTTGGTGACAGCAAATGTGGTATACAAGCACTAAGTACACAAATCTCCTTAGCTATTTTCCTGAGGAGAAAGAAAGATCTAGGCCAGCGTACCACTGCAAAAACCATGAGATAGTCTTCGGCCTGGTATTTGAGCCCCAATCGAGTGTAACGAGCATACCTGTTGTCTAGTTAGCCAATGCTGAAGTTCTAAGCCCTCGGCACACAGAGGATGACTTACATTCGGAGCAGGAACAGCACCATGGCAATGCTGTACATTATCCATGTCTGGACCACCAAGTCTTGGGGCGAGCCTCCACCATCGTTGGCCATGATGATTCGAAAGCAAGTAGTGAACTAGCTGAGAGTAGATTACAAGCAATTCTCCATGTAGATCCTGAGAGACCACGACCTCCAGATCAACAGATAGAAAGCAGGTGGCCAAGAAACACCCCTTTATGCTTCATGAAGCCATCGAGTGAAGCATGCCTTGAAACGCTCTCGGCGTTGCTCCCTTACAGGTACACAGCGTTGGATCGTTCCAGGGGAACGGAAAGAGATAAGCTTTCTATGCAGAGTCGACGCGTCTCGAGCTGCAGACAATCAAGCTAAGCTGCTATGGTCCTGAGGCGCAAGCCAGTCTTTTCTTTTTGGGACTTCCCCAACAGCTCGTCGTGGTTCCTGGAGCACAAATGTGGCGGCGTGTATCTGGGAGGCGCTGTGGTAGGACAAGTCTCAACGGGTTATGGGATGTTCCAGGGATCCCGGCATTGCAACTCGGCTGTTGATGTGAAGTTGGGAATACTTGTATGCATCGGTGCATGAATGACAAATCGAGGTTAGGGCCTGGTATGAGAGAGCCAAGACTGGGAAAGTCCCCCATCGCTTGCGTCTCTTTGATAACGATGGATCGGCATCCTAGGCCTTAGCATTTCGACCTGCCCTATCAATGTTAGGGCCGCCCCACCAGAGGCGGGTGTCAGAAACTTACTTGTAGAGTTCCGGTGGTTCTACTTCGGCGCTATGTCCGTCCCGTCCCGGGGCCACCTAGCCACTTTGCTGGGTGCTTCGGTGGTATGTTCGCGCTAACCTAAGCACTGCCTGAGACACCTTGGTAGCAACCGATTCGTCGATTCGACACGAAAGAAACCAGCTGATTGGCAATGCTGTCGTCAACGTCTTTTCCAGCCAATGAGAAAATTGAGGCGCCGGAAGGCTATCGAGAAAGGCTATGGCGTTCGGAATGGAGCCGAAAATAACATTACGTGTGGCAATCTCGGTCCCGCTATCATGTCCAATTGTCCTCGACTACTCGTATATCATACACTAGTAGGGACCCCTATCGACTCCTCATAACTTCATACACTAGTAGGGACTAGGGTCCCGTCATACAGGTGCCAGAAGCTGCTTGCATTTTTCCGCATGTGGGTGGGATGTTCGTTGCAACTTTCGAACGGGAGTCCTTTCCTTTAGGGTTAGCGTTGGAACCGTTGATGCGACCCTGTTCAGTCCCCAGTCTCTCTTTCATCGCCATCGATCGCTCCTGACCCTGAAAACCTTCTCCTCTCACACATTGCATTCTGCAGGGGAAATTCACAGCTGTAGTTCTCCCTTGGTACATACCTCCTTGCACCAGCTTATCGCAGATATGGCAGGCTCTGTGGTGGACGAAGAGAAGGGAGTCGACCATGAGAACCCAAAGGTGCCAACAGACGAAGCATTGTCGACCGAATCGCCAACCGAATCGCCAGCTGCACAGGAAGCTGCTCCAGCAAACTTCTTCACGCGATTGAACGAGAAAGTTCTGTCGATTAACTATCTCGAGAAGCGTGGTTACGAGCGCGTTCCCGTCTCGGAGCGCCATGAAGTCAACATCAGTCAGTATGTGCAGATGACTCTGCTTTGGTTCAGTGCGAATATCACAGCAAACAACATAGTACAGCTTCCCCAACATGGCCTCCCTTTATATAAGACGTTAATTATTCCCTAGGCAGTCGGCATGCTAGGCCCATTGGCCTACGACCTTGGCTTCACTGATTCTGCGCTCTGCTGTGTGTTCGGTACTCTGCTTGGATCTGCTGGCGCCGGTTATATGAGCACCTTCGGCCCAGAGAGTGGCAATCGTACTATGGTGAGTTGTTCGAGAATATATTGTTCGAAGGTTCAGACTTTAATCAAGAGTGGGGTGGTGCTGATGACTTCGGCATTTAGGTTGTTGCGAGGTACTTTATGGGCTATTACCCGAGCAAGATCTGCTGTCTGCTCAACATGGTGATTATGCTCGGCTATGGAATGATTGATTGTCTGATCGGCGGCCAAGTGCTTTCAGCCGTGTCTGGAGGCAATGTCACTGTTGTAGCTGGAATCATTATCGTTGCTGTCATCACATGGGTCGTCGCAGTGTTTGGCATGTCCATCTTCCATTTATATGAGAGGTATGTCAGTTTCTTCCCTTCTCTCAATTTATGGCTAATTTGACTTGAAGATGGGCCTGGGCACCACAATTGGTAGCGGTTTTCGTACTGGTTGGCAGTGCAGGACCCATATTTGATACCACTATCACCTCTTCCGGAAATCGTGAGACGATCAATGGCAATCGCCTGTCTTTCTTTTCTCTCTGTTTGTCATCTGCAGTTGCTTGGGCTCCTGCTGCCGCCGACTACTTCGTCTACTATCCTCCCACGACGCAGAAGTGGAAGTCATTTACCATGACGACAATCGGTATTGGCCTTTCCATATCCTTTGCAAACCTCATGGGTGTCGGTCTAGCTTCTGGTACATTTTCAAATACGACCTGGTCAGATGCTTATGACGTGTCGGCCGGTGCTCTCATCATGGCTGGCTACGATGGCCTGGGTGGATTTGGCAAGTTCCTAGGTGTCGTTGTTGCCCTAGGCCTCATCGCGAATAACATTCCAGGCACTTATTCTGCCGCCCTCGGCTTCCAGATCTTGGGAGGATATCTTGCCCGTCTCCCTCGTTGGTTCTTATCCTGCGTGTCTGTCCTCATTTACACCGCATGCGCTCTTGGTGGACGCAATCACCTGTTCGACATCTTTGAGAACTTCCTCGCCCTGATGGGATACTGGGTGACGATCTTCCTGACCATTTCACTGGAGGAACATCTCATTTTCCGTCGCAATCGGGGCTTTGACTGGGAGGCCTGGAGCGATCGCAGCAAGTTGCCCATTGGAATCGCTGGCCTAGCAGCATTCCTCATTGGTTGGGCTGGTTCGATTATCTCAATGTACCAGATCTGGTACGTTGGACCGATTGCCAAGAAGGTGGGAGAATATGGCACTGATCTGGGAATCTGGGTGGGAGTCTCTTTCGCTATGGTTGTGTATCCACCGTTGCGATATTTCGAGCTGAAAAAGTTCAACCGTTGAAAAGGTTAGACTATGGTGGTTTAACAATTTTTTTTTTTTTTTTAGATGAGTTTGGGAGGGATAGACTTATGGAGTTACTCTTTAAGTCCTATATTTTTTTAATCTCGAATCAACATCATTAACAATGCTATTATTCAAGAACCTATACTTTCCCATCATGACGAGCTTCTGGGGAGAGAACCTCACTTATCTCAATTTTTCGAGAGCTTGAGTTGAGATATGAGGAAAATTTTCTTGACATTCCTGTGCCCTTCTGGCCTTTTGAGTTTCCCATCTCTTAAGTGTGCATCTGTCGGTTGCGTCCCGAAGTCACGTAAATCATAGGATAAGTCAGATTTGAGGGTAATAATAATACTAATTCTAATATCTAAAGAACTAAGAGTAGTCGACCAAAGAGATGCCTTATATACTATTAATCAGAGCTAGTCTTAAGTAGGAGAGTAAGTGGAAGCCACACACGTGATACCAACTGACAGCATCCTGTTGCCGTGCCAAGTTCAGTAGCAGAATATATATCTTTCTATCCATCACCGGCGTTTGATCAACATCTTTCGCTGAAGAAAAGCGACAAGGAGTTTCGTCAGAGACTAAGTAGTGAATCTGAAGAGGGGAGGAAAGTATGATGGTAGAGTCCTTTGCGCAGGGGCTTTCGAAATGTTTTAAGTGCTTTATTAATTGTCGGTAAATTCTGCTGTGTGCCTATTTCCAGAATTGCTTTCGGCATAGAAGTATGCAGAAGATTGTACAGCTACCATGCAGACCTACAATGTCTAAATGTAAATGCCCAGCACGGAGCGCAGAGAGCAGCTTAGTATCCAATGAACATGAGGACGCTCGAGGAGCTTCCCGAAAGAGGGTGCCTTATACCACCATCTCGTTGTGAATGACAGCCTCTTTCTCCTGCATCTGGGCACGGGCAGCTTCTGCACCAGCCGGATCCTCAAGTGCATGTGGAACCAGCTGATCCCCGAAAAGGTCATCCATCTGCTCGAGAGTCTTACCCTTGGTCCTATCGCAATTGTTAGATCTTTGACATAAATCGGTAAGGAATGGGGCAGTATACTCAGGAAAGAAGATCCAATAGGAGGCTGCGGCAAGTAAGTTGAAGACGAAGAAGACATAGAAGAATTTGAAGCCAATCTTCTGGAGAGCGAGAGGAGCTGTCTGCCCAATAAGAAGTCCCAGACACCAGTTTACCAGGGTGGAAATGGAGTTACCGCGAGCTCGAATCTCGACAGGGAAAATCTCAGCAGGGTAAACCCAGCTAATAATTCCGGTGAAGGTGAAGAAGAACGAGAAGACCAAGTTCATTGCCACCATGGCTCGCAAGGCGTTCTTGTCGGTGCTTTCCTGACCATCAGCGACATAGTACTTGCTGAGAACCGAGTTGACTAAGAGGGCCAGACCACAACCAGTGGCGGAGAAGATCATGGGCTTAACTCTACCCACTTTCTCTAAGAAGTACAGGCCCAAAGCGCAGTAGATGATGGAAAGAGAACCAGATATTCCAATGATCATGAGGGATTGGCGGGTTCCAATACCCAGAAGCTTGTAGATAGAGACACCGTAGTAGTTGATAACGTTGATACCTGAAAGCTGGCCCCACGCCTGAATACCACATCCAAGTATGAGACGCTTCCTCCAAGAGGGCTTCTGGATGAGTCCAGACCACGATTTGACTGCTAAGAGCTTCTCGGCCATGATTGTATCGCGAATTTCAGCAAACTCGAGATCGAGGTATTCCTGGTTGGATCCATTGAAGTGTAGCTTGTAGAGCGCCTCGCGTGCTTCGTCGTGGCGATCTTTCTCCATCAACCAACGGGGCGACTCTTGCAGGAACCAAGTTCCAATGGCAAGGCAAAGTCCTGGAATGACTTGGAATGCCAAAGGGAAGCGCCCACTGAAAGCTGGTGCTGCTATAGTTGCATCCGTATCCGATCCACTGTGCGGCGAAGTATCCCCAGGAAAGCATGAATTGCAGAAGTCCGCTCAAGGCGCCACGGTAGGAGGATTCAGCGATTTCCGAGCAGTACATGGGTACCAGAGCAGAGAGCATGCCCACAGCCATACCAGCAATCACTACGACACATCAGTACTGTGGTCATCCAAGTAGATAGAGCGTAGAGTTAGATGTTTATGGCATCGCATGGGATCCCTCCACAGCATACGTGAAGAGGTGGAGCAGAGGAAATGTTACTTACATCGTCCTGCAATGAGCATGCTCACCGAGGCCGCGCCGGCCTGAAGCGCGCACCCAATGGCAGAGATCGTGCCGCCAAGAGCGATGGTCTTTCTACGACCCAAAGCGTCTGCAAGCCATGAAACTGACAGTGCTCCGAGAATGGCTCCAGCTGTGAAGGAGGACACAATACCACCTTCTGTGGAGGCATCAGGTTTTCCAAAGTATGCAATGAATTCCGGCTGCCCAATCGTGGAGGTGATTACACCACTGTCGTAGCCAAAGAGGAAACCTAGAATACTTGTAAGCATACATATAGTAGAATAAGCAGGATGCATATCATGGATGTCGATTCAACACACCTCCAATTGCCAAGAAAAGGCCGGATCCAATAGTGACCGCCTTGCCCAGGGTTGCAAAAGTATATCAAGTTCTCTGTGAAGGTTGTTGGAGTTCTGAACAGTCTCTCCAGGTTGATGGGTCGCTGAGGAACATAAATAGATAAATTACATAGGCAAGGCGGCAAGTCTGCAAGGAAAGGTAGATCAAGTTCCTTCATGCTGCCACAATCCCACTTGCCCCGGTGGGTGTATCCCACCAGCCACTTCCCGGTTGGAAAAAAAAAAATTAAAACATCCACTTTTTTTGTTGATGCATCCCCCACGGGGCAATGGGCCAGAGTCTAGGGGCTCGGTGAAGGACAACTCGCGGCATTTCATACGGAAAGTCGGGGAAGACTTAGTTCACATAAGCTACACAATGATGCAAATAACCCGAAAGCACGAGTAGCCCCGATTAGTGGTATAGCTAGCAGCTATAGTGGGATCAGGGACCCACGATGGCGTCTACAAGTGACATGCTAATCGCTAAAATTGACCCGAGATGTCCACAACAATCCATGCAATGCATGTATCAATTAAAGGGCACCTCTGATTCCAATCAGCTGGAATTCGCAAGGTGCTACCGAACCGGTAACACCTTGCATTAACCTGTGCTTTTTGCTTTGGACACGGGACATCTCCCTGAACCCTTTCTCTATTTCTTATCAAAATTCTTCGGTCTTAATTGCAGCGAGTGCCGATATGCTGTCTCGCCTTTTTCGAACTATGTCTAACGCCTCTGATCGCCCTGCATAATGTCGAACTTCTCTCTGGGGTACCTGGAAACCGCAGAATCTGGAGCAGAGATAGACCACCAGAAAATTTTGTCATAAGAATGTTTTGCATAGATTCGGGGATCTCAAATGTGGGTTGGTGTAGGTCAATACTAGCGTGAATGTCGGCACACTCCCAGACACTGCTGCATTATATGGGTTTTCGTCATAAAACTTTAGTGAGATGGATTGAAACGAGTCCAGATAGTCAAGTAACCCAAGTTTGTCACAGAAAATTCCATCTTGAATGACAGGCCACAGGCTGTTCAGATGAGTTGCCGAGCCAACGGTAAGCCTAATCGAACAGCACTTAAACAGCCTGCGACAAAAGCTTGCTGTATGACTCGTGGCAAATGGGAGAAAAGGTTGTTTAGACAGCCAGAATGACTAGAACGGCATTTTGAGTGACTTCATTCTACTATGCTGCGTGAAATGTTTGGACAATTTAACTGCACTAGTGACTCAACGTTCGAAAACAGACTAGACTATGCTCCCTCTATGAAATGTATATAAGTCTTCTTTATAGAGAAATATAGCCTTCCAAATCACCTCTGACAACCTCTCACCGATTATAATTCAAGCCAACCAAACTTCTCTGCTAGATCACGACGTTCGCGTCCACTTCATAAACCCCACGCCAATCCTCTTGCCCTTCACACCACTCTTAATCTCTGGCAGTTCAAAGTAGTCTGGCTTGATTTCATCAAATTCGAATCCATTCTTCTCCAGCACTTTCCTGCTTCCAGGGTTGTACTCAAAGTACGATACAGTCATATGATGTACATTCATGAAAGGGACGAGGAAGTCTTTTATCAGCGTGCCAATTACAGCGGTCACGATCCCGCGGCCATGGTGTGATGGCGCAAGGTAGTCTAGCAATCGTGTGAGAAACTTAAGCATTTCTTATCAGAGGGGGCATGACTCACAACCGATTGTCCAGTCAATGTTAGGATCTCCAACTTCCAATGCATCATTCGCATCCTGCTTCTTCTGATTCTCTGGATCCGCACCATGGAAAATATAATTCGTTCTTATGGTGCCGAGGGTGCCAATGAATTTCTGCTCGCCGGTGGTGGGATCAACCTCTCTGATCGCCGTAAACGGCACTCCATTTGTCCAAAGTTTCCCACCTCCGCCCTTCTTTCTGGTATTCTCGACGTCTTGCCATTCCCCTAATGCGTCTTTGCAAAGTTTGTCCATGATTGGGAACCACGAGTCCCACTCTTTCTGACCGTATGGATAGGGTGGACCGGCGAGGTTCATGTACACTCTCGGATCGCTGAGTATTTCAATCACGGCTTCTCCGTCAGAATAGCGGGGCATAGTGAAGATTATGTTTTCGTTTGGCGCTGGGAGACGAAGGAAGGGGTGATTATCAGAATCGAGTTCCATCTTGAAAGGCAGGCAGGAAATGGCTGTCTTAGTGTTTTTGCGATTGTTAGACTTGAGTGCCGAAACACAATTACTGATCAGGGGATAGTAATTGATAGTAGTGCTGAGATTTGAGAAATTTGTCGTTCTAGAGAGGGTTTATGTAGAGTGAGAGCTAGCAACGTGAGTCATGGGGAAAAGACTCCAATCCTTGTCGTCAATTGACTCAATTCGGTGAAGTTCGATATGATATTCAGCCGTTAGTGCAGCAGATAACACGTTGAGCATTCAGTGGAAAATTTCTGCAGGATTGGTGGCTGGGTGTAACATATACTCAAGCGTGTCAGATACGGCTGTTATTGTTCCGGTTGTCTTTAAGAGGAGGAGCTGTTCAGCTAGAATCTCGCTTACTAGTAGCCCGAGGAGTGACCGACCGGGGGTTTGAAATGCACCATATAGATGACAGCAATTGTGCTTCGTTCTATATATATCTGGCAGAGTCACAAAGTATGACGGCAACTGAAAAAGCTTCTTTTGGGTGAAGGCTCTACCGGGGAGTTAGACGAACCGACTGAAGGCTGCGGAGAAAATAATGTCTATGTTTTCCAGTAATGAAAAGTTATAATCAATTGGGTAACAACTTAATCAACTTAAAATATCGCAAGAATTTTAAGGTTTGAATCTAGCGTAAAGTTGTGGGAGATGACCCTATGATTTGGGATAAATCTGGGCTATATATAATTGGCATCTTGGAAAACGCACGTTATCTCATTTATTTTCTCAACAGCAGATTTGCAAGAGAAAGTAAGCAAGGGTTCCTAAGAAAGGATTCTATATCTATTTAGCACAAGTGGACTGTAATCCAAGTCATGAGTACTTCATGAGAGTACGAGAGTACGGTAGTGCTTACCCCGCATCACCAGCCACAACGGAGTCGGCGTATCAGCTTCAATTAAAAACGGGGAGAAAACGACCCGGCTAATCAGAAGCGAACAGTCGTACTCTTATAACATTCCCCATTGCTTATGCGACTTGGCGACAACAAATCCAGAAATTTCCCCGAATATCAGCGGAAATTCCAAGTTCCCGAACTATTTAATCTTTCTCCAGCCCGACGAGGAGAAGACTTATTCCCAGATCAAATCCTCTCACTCCCTCCGTCCATCCTTCCTTCCTTCCAGATCTACAAAGAGAATCTTCATCCTCAGAGCCAAATCTCGCCATCTCGCATATTTGACCAGAGTATTCAGTACAATAACAACATTTCACCATGGCAGACTTCAAACCAAAGAAGATCGTCATCGTGGGCGGTTCCCTCGCCGGTCTCTTCACAGCCATCGTCCTCCAGCGCCTCGGGCACAACATCACGATCCTAGAACGCACGCCCTCCTCCGACCTGCAAGACCAAGGCGCCGGCATCTCACTCTACATCATCATTCCCCCAGTTCGCGACTCCCTCGAGAAGCTCGGCACCTCTGGCTCTCCTGCTGCGGACTTCCTGGAGCTGTATGATAGGACGAAGACGCAGACTGTGGTTTCGGATACTATGCAGTTTCTGAATCGGGATGGGAGTGTGAAGAGAGTACTTCAGCGTGAGGGAGTGACGGGGAAAATGGCGAGTTGGGATTTGTTGTATAATATCCTAAGAGCGAATTTTGATGGAGGGTATGAGGCGGGGTATATCGATGGTGTAGAGAAGCTGGCGGGCGATGGAACGGCGATGTATCTCTCTGGTGTGCATGTCACGGGTTTGCATGACGTTGGTGATGAGGTCAGGGTCGAGTATGAGAGTAAAGATGGGAAAGGGAGTATGGAAGCTGACATTGTCATTGGTGCTGATGGTCCGAATTCTACTATCAGAAAGCTGTTGCTTCCTGAGGCGGAAAGAACTTATGCTGGCTATGTTGCCTGGAGGGGAACTGTAAAGGAGAGTCTTCTTTTGGAGGAAACAAAAGCGTTTCTCGGTACTAAGGTTCGTATTCTTCTAGAATACAAAGATTATAGGAACTGACAAGATACAGGGTATTATGTTCTTGGCGAAGGGACAACAAGCTTTATGGTTCGTAACCTTCCTAGGAATCAACCGGTACTTTACTAATTACTTAGCTATCTGATTCCCGGCTTGAACGGATCGCTTGTGCCTGGAGACCGATCAGCCAACGTCGTCTGGTACACCAATGCCGACGAGGAAGAGCTCAAGAAGATCCTCACTGACAGTGCCGGTATAACTCATACCTGGTCACTGGGCATTGGGAAGATCGATCAAAGTGTGAAGGAGGAACAGCAAGGAAAGGCTCCTCTTCTCCTTCCGCCTCCGCTGGCAGAGGTCTTCCAGAAGATTGAATCTCCATTTATCCAAGCTGTTACGGACAGCTTGGCTACAAAAGCGGTCTTCATGAATGGGAAGGTTCTTCTCGTTGGAGACGCTATTGGAGGTCTGAGACCGCATACTACGGCTGGTTGTTCTCAGGGAGCGATGAATGCTCTGTTGCTCAAGAGGGTGTTTGAGAAGGATGGTGGAATGAGTGTTGAAGAATGGGGGAAACAGGTGGTTGGTTGGGCTACTCTTGCTCACAAAATCGGTGTGCAGATGGGAAACTTGAGTCAGTTCGGGGACCATCCTATGGCTGACAACGGGCCCGAAAAGTGAGGTGTTGCGTGAATCGAGTTACTCAAAAGTGCCTCGAATAGTTTCGTTGCTTATGTTCAGTGGCTAGATCACGGGAGCGGAGAGAACAACTCATATGTTGGGCAGTTGCCCGTTTTCTTCAGGATACATTTCATAGGCTTAGAAGACTAATAGGCTAGCGATATCTTCTCAGTGTTTTTATATCACGATTTCATACTATGTTAATTGTATGAAAAGTGCAAGGCTGTTACTCGCTCAAGTGTTGATGCTATTGATATGCCTATACCCCTTTCTGACCCTATGCTAAGCGGGTACGATAATAGTTGACATGTTCTGCCATAAGCCAATTTCACAAAGCACGCGCTAACTATCCAATGACAGAAAGGCTTTCATCTATTAATACCAGGCAATGACCGCTCTTAATCTCAGTTTCAGGTCCTATATATCTGATACCCAAATTAATACCCCTCTAATCCAACTCCCAGCCTCTTATCCCACCACAACCCCACCACCCACAACTCAACACTCAAACCTCCACCGGACATCCTCCCAGCCCTCCCTCCTCCTAATCCTAGCACCCAATCCCCGCCACTCCCCCTCCGGCTTCACAATCGCATCCCCCAACCGCCCCCTCCCCAACCTCGGTCTCCCAATCTCCCTCCCCTCCGCATCCCTCACCTCAAACCCCGCAACCAACACCGCTACACACCCCAATATCTCCGCGAACGCGAAGCTCCTGCCCGGACAAAGATGTTTCCCGCCTCCGAAGGGGAAGAAGCTCTTCTTCATCTCTTTGTCTTCTGCCTTCTCCTTCCCATCCTTCTGATCCTTATCCTTATCCTTTTCAAGGAACCGCTCGGCATCGAACTCCGCGGCGTCAGGACCCCAGATGGAAGAGAGATGTGGGACCCCAGCTGGGATCTGCACGTCGGCGCCAGCGCGCAGGAGGAATTCCCTTCTCTGTGCGCCGTCGCCGGAGGAGAGGAGAGTGTCGGCTATGACGCGGCGGGAGCCAGCTTGGGAGTTAGCGAGACGGATTGTTTCGCGGTAGGAGGAGACGAGGAGGGGGCAGTGGGTGTGGAAGAGGGATGTGTTGACTGTGGCTTCGCGTGAAGGGGAGAGGGTGATGATGGTGGAGAGTTCGGCGCGGATGAGGGGGAGGACGGTGGGTGAGGAGAGGAGGAAGAGCAGGTGCCAGAAGAGGGTGGGGATTGCGTTTGCGGTTGAGACGTGCAGGAGGGCGAGCTCGAAGCTCCCGATGTCTGTGTCTGGGACGTGGTGTTTGCGGAGGATTGCGGCGCGAGCTTTGGTCATCTGGGTGGTGAGTTAGCTTGTATATGGGAAAAGGAATTGTTCGAAGGAAAGAGGAAGCTGGGGAAATAAAAGCCAGACGATGGATGTAGATGTAAGAACCCTCTAAGGTCCTAGGCTCTTGCTCATACAGATAGACAGCAGTTTAGAAACCAAATAAGCATACTTGAGAAACGTCTGGTTCGAGATCGTGTTTGGCTGTGTAGTACTCGATGAGCGCAGCCTGGATATCTCCCCGCGCTTTATACGCCTTGGGGAACGTAACAGCCGGGTAGATATTCAAGAGTATGCCAAGCAAATCAGAATCAAAGTTCCTATATGAATCAGCACTTTCACCTCAACCTTCTCATACTGCACTCACCAAATCGCATCAACAAGACTCCGGTCCCGCTGAAGAGGGTTATGCGACCCAAAGAGCGCATCAGAAGTGGCGAGCGTCATCATGTTCCTCAGCCAAAGATACAAACTCTCCGTCTCAAACGTCGTCCCAATCTCATTGACAGTGTCCGCAACGCGCTGCAGCGCGCTGGCGTTCATCTTGCCGAGATGCTTCTCGGCCATTGCGCCATGCAGCTCTTTGACGAACTCGGCTAGGAAACTGGGCGTCTTGTCGTCGCCGGGGAAGCGGATGGGGACCATGGATTCGTTGGAGACGGCGAGCATGCGTTGGGCGAATTCTAGGGTGAAGGGGTCGAAGGAGAGGTTCTTGTGGCGGAAGGCGGATTGGGCTAGGCTGGCGGAGTTGATAACATAAAGCTTACTGGTGATCATTGGAAGGGTGGCTATTGGGAGGGGTTTGCGAGCACTGGGCTTGTTAGTGGAGTAGTGGAGGATGGGGAGGGGAGGTACTATAGCTTGTCGAAATAGGCACTCTGGTGTTGGAGGAGGCCGATGATGTGTCCGATGTATGGGATTCTGGGCTTCAGGATCGGAGGCTCTTGGGGATCGAGTTGGATGGCGAGGCGTTGTCGGATTATTAGGAGTACGCCGAGAACTATAAGAATAATTGAAGGCGTGTAGCCTTGCAAGAGGAAGCTAAATGCATCCGTGATGGACATAATTGCTTCGAAACTGATCACTGTAACTTGATTCTTCCCACGTAAAATGCGAGGCGCTGAAGTGATGACCTTAGTCCCTATGACAACTGACTTCTACAATATACAAACTGAAGAGATTCTATAAGTATGTGAAAGGGGATGCAGAATTTAAGTGGCAGAGGAATGTTGTGATGCTGTATTTAACAGGGCGAGCCGCCGTTAACTAAAATATGATCGCAAGGGAAGCGAGGCCACTCAGGGGCTGTAGACAAGGCCCCTGCTCACGTTTGCAGTTACGAACGCCAATCACATCGCGAGGAGCGTACTTCGTACGCAGAGTATCTAGCCTGAGCTCTTCGAGCATCATTGATATTGAACTTTTATTCAATTGCTTGATTGTATATTATGACAAGCCATTATTGGGCTCCATCCGATATACGCCAGTCATCCCGACTCTGATCGCGACGACAGAATACATACATACATACAATCGTATCTCATAACATCATTTCCTTTTTGATTCATTCCTCATAAGAAAAACGCCGAGAAGCAAACGCCGCAATTCGAATGAATTGTCGAAATGCGATGTAATAGTGCACAGATAGAAGAATAGGAAGAGATCAAAGACACCTTACACCATCAATGCATCACGACAAGAGGATAAGAGATGGGTACATGAAGAAGGTAAGAATCATTTTTGATTGCATTACATGATAATTTATGAAAGAGGAAGAAGATGATCATGGATAGAAAGAATCTACAAAATCAGGACCAGTTAAGAGACCCTGGTCATCGATATGAAAGTTTTGAGAGAGCAGAGATGAAGAGGAGTCGAAGAACGCCAGACCGGCGTCGTTCTGGAAGATGTTGGGAGAGAACGAGGGGAAGCTGCTCTGGCTCGAGGGCGTGTACATGGATTGTGCATCCATGCAGTGGCCCTGCGAGCCAGCGCCAGTGAGGTCGAGAGGCATGTTCGACATGCCGTAGATGTTGGTGTTGATTGCTGTAGGGTATAGCTGTATTGGTGAGGCGTCGGAGAGGCTGCTGTCGAAGCTGTTACCGCTAAGACCTGATGGGGTTTGCTGTGGGAAGAGGTTATCGTCGAAGGTCATTTCGATGTTCTCGTCGTCGGAGGCGTCGGCGGCGTCTTGCTGTGCTTGCTCTTCTTCGGTGAGCTGCGTTACTTGCTCCTCCACTTCCTTCATCCAGTACTTCAGCTCTGACATTGGTGGCCAATCGCCACCACCCTTCCCTCCTCGCTTCTCGCCATCCTCGACCTTGGCGTTGCTCTTGGTGCGTGCTGGCTTCTTGGGTTTGAAGTGTGCCCTTCGAAGATGTGCAGCAGCGTTGTAATATGCACCATACTTCTTCTTCTGTTGATGACATGCCTTGCATCTCGACAGTGGTAGCACGGGCTTAGGATGGTTGAGGCCATCCTTCGGCTCCTCGCATACCCACTTCTTCACCAGTGACTTGTGTTCTCGATCTACATGTCTTCGGAGCTCATGCTCGCCGCGGAAGCCTTCTTGATGGCTATCGCACAGCTTGCACTTAACACGATCGTGCTTTGGGCGTTGGTAAGTAGTCTTCGACGAAATAGCAACTTTGTCTGACGACCCGTCTTTCGAATCGAGTCGGTTCATCGATTGTGATGAGTTATCTCGAGACATGGGGGTGTCTTCGCTGCCACCTTTGGGCATGAGCGGTCGTGCAGCGGCCAGATTGATCTGGGCCTGCAGGCGTTGTTTGCTTCGAGACGATGCGTTCGATGACAACGAAGAAGTACTTTCATTTGATTGACATTTCTCCATTTTCTCGCCAGAGAGGCCAGAAGATGTGAAGGAAAAGGGATGAGGAAACTGGGACTCGTGACTTGCACCACCAGCGCCAGCGAGAAGCTGGGACTGTTCTTCTGAAGAACGACGAGAGGATGTAAAATGAGAAGAAACTTGATCATATAATGTCTGATCATGACTGAAGTTTTGGGAATAGGAAGTGTTTGAACTGCACTTCATCATCTGCATACTTTCGAGCAGAGGCTCGTTGATGGTCATGATACTATTCTGTCGACTCATGTCGCTTGTGAGTGTCGTTGCCATAGTTAGCGAGTCGCTTGTGGGCGTCGAGGGAGTGTTGAATGAGTTCCCTGAAAGTTGGTATGTGTTGAGCGTGTTTGCGTAGGTTGGAACTGAAGGCGAGACTGAGACGGTTGGTGTGCCCATTGTTCGGAAGATGTATTCACTGGGATCGTCTAGATCTCCCAGTGGCCCCTCGAGGACCTGCTCAAGGTCTGGTTTTCGTTGAGACTGCGACATCGATCGTTGCATTTGGTGAGGTTGGTGGGAAAGTGCTTGCGAGTTGAAAGGTGCCTCCTGCGAGGCCCAGGCTAGCATGTCTCGACGGGACTCGGTGTGGAGGATCGGAGGTGTCGGGTTGCCGTTTGAGGTGAAGGGGAGGTTGCCACTTCGCTGCGAGGACGTGCCTCTCGAGTTTGCGCGAGCCATCGAAGGCGCGGGTGCAGACTGCTGTGAGAAGGTGCGTTGTGGTGGAACGGTCATCCCGTTTCGATCCTAGGGAACATTAGAGATGGTCAGACACAGGACAAAAGGATTGTCCTACTGAAGGTGTTCTGGCCATAGTGACAGTGCCACTGCTGGACATGCTTCGCGGGACATGGGTTCGTCGTTGCTGCTGTTGCTTGTGGATGGGCGTTCGGTGATGTTGGTGGGTTGGGGAGGGGAGCAGAGCAGCAATCTCAGCCTGGATCTGTTGCTGCTTAGCTAGCAGAAGCTGTAGTCGCTCATGGTCTGCCGAAGCGTCGAGCCTTTGGTCGGACATGTTGCTAGGCGTTCTTCGAAAGGATTAGTTGCTGTATAGCGGTGCTTTGCTCAAGGCTTGTAGAGCTGTAACGTCTGCAGCCTCGCGGGGTCAGTTGTGGATTCGTTTCACGCCAAACAAAGCTTTCAAACTTGGAGGCGAATGAGATCTACAACTTACGACGAACAAGAGAATGGAGATAGTTCAAACGGAATTTTGGAGGGAAAGTGATAGACAGTGAGTTGACGAGTTGACAACGCTTGCAAAAGTAAGGCGGAAGGATGGGAAGGGATGGATGGTCATATGTATGTGCTTCCAAAGCGGGAAGCGATGGGGCTCTTTCAGATGTCGGTGTCGAGCTGGGATGGGGGAGAGACAGATTGGGTGGGCTGCTGGGATTGCACGGGTATTCGCCAGCAGGTGCAGCAGCAGGAGCATGGGCTATACGGAGAGTACCAGGATTGGAGAAGGGAAGATGACGAGAGTGGAGTGGGCCGTGGGCACTGGAAGTGTGAAGTGTGAAGCTTCGATGCAGATGTGGGATTGGAAGAGGGGTGAAGTGTGCTTGGTGCTTTGTGCTGTGCTTTGTGTTGTGCTTGGCGGGACTTGAGCCCTGATCGTTGGTCGTCTCGAGCCAAGATTCCTCTGAGTGGTCGCCCACCAGACCGGACATGCCTGAATGGCCTCCGAGTGGCCTGTCCCCAGCAGTCTCCAGCGAAGCGATGCCTATCAGTGCTGCTGTTGCAGGCAGCCATCGACTGCTATTCAGCGAGGACATTCCCAGAACATACACCGGTCGGGCGCCTCTCTGCATGCGCAATACTAATAATGCTGGCCAGACACCGACAACACGCTGCACTGTCTCGGCCCTAGTCCATGCAAAGCTACCCAGGACCGCGCATTATTGACCGTTCCAGAAGTGAAGCGACGAATCACTGCGGCGCTGCTCTCTGGCCCTCTTAGCGGTTCGCTCCGACTGGGACCACTGAAAAAGTGAGGCAAACTGGCCGTGGGAGCATCCCAGCACGCTTGTCCGCCTCACCGAACTGGCTGGGTCTGATTGACTGCAGCCCGATTACTCCAGCCAGGGGAGGATTCGTACTCGTCGCCCGCGTTCCACTACGACACAACACGTTGTTCGACGTGGTTCGCAAATTTCTTGCACAGCATCTTCCTGTACCTGGTCACGTCGACAGCAGCATCCTTCTCAGTGGTCCGCCTGCTATGGAGAACTCCAACGGTCTTGCGGTGCAACCAGTCACAGCGGCATGTCCCACACCGAGCGACCTGATCTCGCAAATGGAGATCGACGAGGCTTTCCTTTTGGCTGATTATTGGTATCTGCAACGTGCAGGTCATGCCATGGGATTGAGGTATTTCGACTCAGTCAGACGGCAGAGAATCGTACCTTTTCTGTGAGGGTTGTCACACGCGAGCGGTTCTAATGCCGTGATGCCCGAGTCTCTTCGCTGGCAGGTCTCGCACCCCTCATTGCCTGACTCCTGACGCCCAGCTTAGGTTCTAGATGAGGCCCCTCGGGAGGAGCAGGCTGAGATCATGTTGCACAGGACGTGCCAGGAAGTGAACAAGTTGAGCCATTTGCAGATGGAGACGAGCCATTTGCTGTACACAAACCGAAAATCAACCAAGGTTGACCCCGCCATCCCCGCCATCAGATATTGTCTCACGTGATGAGAAGATGAAGAAGAATCTTAATGGAAGGAAGAATGAAGGTTCTTCATAGCCTTATACAACAAACACTTGATGCTTGATTGAAATGCCCTAGAGCCTAAGGGAGGAATCCAACATGTTGATATAGAAGCTTCCTTTCAAGGCTGCAAGTTTTTGAAAGGTAATGTGACCATCAAGCCGGTTCAATGGCCTACCAAAGCCCACTAAGATATGAGAACTCAGCTCAATCATCATACACACTTGTATCTTACTTTAGAAGGCAAAGGTAAAGAATAAACTCGTTCAATGGCAGGATTTCCAAATAGGTATCACTATCTGATAGCTATCACGTGCTCGCTATCTCGGCTCGGAAAAACAACTCTCCGGCGATTTCAAGATCGCGGCTACCGATGATGACAGCTTGGACACTTCCAAGCTCAGCAACTTCATCAATGAAGATCTGAACTCGTCGCAATTGCCATATGGCATAATGCGTCAATTCATTCCCGCCTTACTGGCAGCTCCAATAGCGCTTGCAAGTCAAACCGTGTTCAGCGTACACGATGACTTGCTCGCATATCCCCAAGTACACCTCTCCCTCACCTATTTCCTCCCCAGCTAACAGCCCGCAGTACGAAGTGATCTTCTCGGACTCCTTCATCTCCGACATCGAAGCAAGCCTAATAGTCGAGCAAGCTTCCACAGCAATCCACGATGTCCCTCCCCCCGCCAACACAAAAGGCATCGAATCGCGCCTTAGCCAAACCGCAGGCCACGCCTCCTCACCACACCACACCTTCGACCCCTTGCACGAAACTTACGAAATGATGTACCTGCGCGGCGAGCCACACCTCTGCATAATCCCCATCGTGGACATCCCGCCCAAGAACGAGACCTCCGAAGCCGAAGCACGAGCCGCGGAACAGAAAGAGCTAGCACGGGCTACAGACCGCGGCTGGGAACTGCTGCAAGATCTCGAAGGCAATTGTCTGTACTTTGTGTCGGGATGGTGGTCGTATTCTTTCTGCTATAATAGTGAGATTACGCAGTTCCATCAGTTGCCTCCGCAGCCGGGAAAGCCGCTGCTGCCGCCACAGAGGGATCCGACGACGAAGCTGTTTGTGCTGGGGAAGGCGAGGGGGCATGAGAGTAAGGAGGATGAGTGGGGGAATCAGATTGAGGTGCATAAGGGGAAGCATAGTGAGCCGCCGAAGACGGAGTTACAGGTCAAGGGCGATACACGATATCTAGTGCAGAAGATGGAGGGGGGCACGACGTGTGATTTGACGGGCAAGCCGCGGAGAGTCGAGGTTCAGTATCATTGCAACCCGCATGTCACGGATCGCATTGGGTATATTAAGGAGGTTACGACGTGCTCTTATTTGATGGTGGTCTATACACCGCGTCTCTGTAACGATGTGGCGTTTATGCCGCCGAAGGAGAATAAGGCGAACTCGATTGTGTGTCGAGAGCTGGTGGATGAAGACGAGATTGCCTTCCGCACAGAACTCAAGACGTTAGAAGCAGAGCTCGATGCCACAGCGCCGAAACAGAAGCTGCCGAATGTTGGGGGACTTTTAGTTGGAGCTGGCAAATGGGTGAACAAGGAAGGCCAAAGGATGCCGATCCCAGACAATTTTGGAAAAGAGGATCAACGAAAGACGGTAGACATCATCGCCCACGGACTCAGCAAAGCAGAAGGAGGCAAGGTCGAGATGATCAGCGACGAGGATCTACAAAAGCTAGATCTAGATCCGGAGATGGTGGATGAGTTGAAGAAGCAGGTTGAGAAGCTGGCTGAGGATAAAGGATGGAAGATCGAGGTTGTGAATCAGCCTGGAAGGACGATGGAGATTTTTGGGATTGTGGATGAGGAGGGTGAGGACGAGGAGGCGGATGGGAGTGAGGAGACATTTTTCAAGGAGGAATTATGAGCTTTTGGTCAGGGGCAAGGTAGATGCAATGATACCTCTGTATTTGTTCTTCTGGCTTTTCTGTGTCTGAGACGTGTGTGGCTCCTGCATTGCTGTTTTGTTGCCGACAAGTGTCACGATGCCCAGATTGAATCTGCGGTACACTCGTACTTCGTGACTTGCAAATCCTCTGACATCTCCCAAGTCGGGGGCTAGATTTTCCTCCCTTATCCATTTCCCATGGAAGCCAAGTGGGTCAATTCCATACACATCCCGACGGTACCGAACACCAGGAGCCGACTCAGGCTTCTTTGCCGGAAGTCGTGCAGTTCACGCCCCGAAAATGGGGCCTTCTCGTTATCTTAGCGTTGGACCCCCCTACCTCGATGGCGTTTTGTTTACTTTGCCTTCCCGTCCAGCGTCTCTTACCGACGGACATCCGGGGGAAGTCTTTCTGTGTATATCTTCAGTTTCAACTTGATGCTCATTTGAGCAGTGTTTGCAGACAGCAGATATTCAGGATGGCAACAACCGCTTCTAAAAAGCAGATGCAGCTTAACTTCTACGAGGTAGCTTGCACCAGCATCCCGAATGTAATCGGACAATGGAAGTGCGTCTTCCTCCCCTCCCTCTCCCTTTTTCACAACTAACACAACCCCAACCTCCAGAACACCCAACGACAACTCCCGCCTCTCCTACTGGACCTGGCTGGCACGCCTCGCCGAAAAAGGAAAAATCAGCTGCATCTTCTTCGCGGACGCCTACGGGGAATTAGAGGTATATCAGGGCAAAGCAGATGCGCAATATAAGGGCGGAAATCATGTGGCGAAGTTCGAGCCGACGCTGTTGGTGCCGGCCATGGCGGCGGTGATGAAGAGTGTCGGGTTTGGGGTTACGGGGAGTACGAGTTATGTTCCGCCGTATAGGTTGGTGAGGGATTGGAGTACGTTGGATCATTTGAGTGAGCGGAGGGTTGGTGAGTGGATGTTTTCCATTTTCTCTTGTTTTAATCTCTGTGTTTATTTCTTGGGGTATTGGGGGAGAGAGAGAGGTGGAAGGAGCAGGAAGGGAGAGGACTTGCAAGGAAAAGGCTGATGATGCGTAGCGTGGGATATTGTTACAAGCTTCAGCAAGAGCTCGGCGAGGGTCTTTGGAAAAGACGACTTGTTGAGTCATGATGAGAGGTACCGGGCTGCGGAGGAGTATATGGAGATTGTGTATCAGCTGTGGGAGAAGAGTTGGGATGATGGCCTGCAGAGGCGAATATCGATATGAGCGTGTACCCGCTCGACGAGCCGATCAAGTTCTCTGGTGATTTGAGAGAGAATGCTGTGCATGGATTGGTTAATAGCGTGCCGTATTTTAAGAATAAGGAGAGTGTTACACCGAGGGATTTGGGTGAGATATTGGCGTTTGGGGTTGGGACCCCAGCCTGTGGGGAGTGTGGCGCAGGTGGCGGATGTGATTGAGGAGTGGGTTTTGGAGTGTAATATTGATGGGTTTAACCTCTCTCGTGAGTCTTGGGCTTCTCTCTTCCATGTTTAGTGATGCTGACTGTGATAGCGGTTTCGAACCCGGGGAGCGCGGAAAATATGGTGGAGCTGCTGGTCCCGGAGTTGCAGCGCCGCGGCTTGTATTGGCTCGATTATCCGGCGCTTGGGGGCACGACCAGAGAGAATGTGGGGAATGTGCCTGGGAAGCCGTTCTTGTCTAAGGATCACCCTGGTGCTAAGATCGAGCTTAGCTTGACAATCGTCGGACCAGCGCTTCTGACGACCGAAGAGCAGGTTGCACACCTCCATGAAGCAGGTCTAAATGAAGAAGTTGTTCCGTTCAACAAGCCAGTTGCTGATGGGTCCCATTTACTCAAAACGTGGGATCAGTTGATGACGAATGGAGGATGGGACCTCAAGGTCTTGAACGGACAAACGTTAGACACACTGAGAGCTTGGAAAGGATGACTTCAGATCTACAGAAATGTGTTTTCGCAACTCGCATTGGAAGTTCTTGGCCGAGTGAAATGCCCGGTTTTGGGAATGTTCGCCCCTGATGATTCGCTGTTCCCGAAATTCGGAAGAGTGAAAGAAATAGTAAGTTTTTTTTGGCATTATGGCATACTCGTATTTCTTGAAAGAGAGGCTGCTAACAAAACATTGAGCTGCCCAATTCCACATCTGTGGTTGTCAAGGGTGTTGACTTCGAGCCAATCCAAGATGCTGAAGGAATCTGCAAAGCAATGGTTGAATTCTATGCGAAGCTGTAAAAGAGTCATAAATAATAAAAGAGAAACAAGGCTGGAGATTTTTCTAATACGAGTACTCGGTGTAAAGTGTTCAACTCGAGTACATGCGAATTCTGAGCTTCTGGTTTGAACATTATTAGTATACTTACGTATGACTAGAAGGCAGTAATTGAGGTGACGAAAGGAATCAGTAAGAGTTTTAATTGTCAAACTAGCGATAGATATCACGGAGGAGAAATAGGGGTAAATGCTAGGCCCAATCTGGAACACCCCGCCTTTTGTAATACCTGCACTAATACGGTGATCTCCCGCTGACTTCGAGTGAGAGCTGAAGCTCAGAAAATTGCTTGACCTAAACGTCATAAGTAGACTTGCGCAAAACGTACGATGAGCAATTGATCGAATCAACCTCGATGAAGCGCTGGCGGATGAGCTGCCCTCCTGCAGGCGGGGCAACTTAACGCGGGGTCTTGAGACGCAACCCTAACGCCACCAGATAGGAGCAGTAGAGACGCCCGAGAACCAATACTGATCATGAACGATCATTCACATCCCCTCGAGGTCGAATTGCTCCTGCACCATGAGCGATACAAACGGCTCCCATGGCCGCCCTCCCGCTGCGGCTGAGCCTCTGACTCGTCCTCATGCCGACGATATACCCGATGACACACTGATGTCGGACGCGCTCAGTATCAGCAGCTCTGCTCTCGAAGTCGACCTCATTTCTTCGATGCAAGATACCTCCGACGCAGACTCCTTCACTTCGAACCTAAGCTCCACGCACTCTGCGACCTCCAGCGTATACGATTTCGTCGAGGAACATGGGCGTACATACCACAAATACAAGCAGGGAAAATACATACTTCCGAACGACATAGAAGAGCAAAACAGACTGGACCTGCAACATCAAATGGCGCTCAAGGTGCTAGAGGGAAGGCTACATCTGGCTCCCATACAGAACACCGTGAAAAATGCGCTGGATGTTGCGACTGGAACGGGGATATGGGCAATTGAATTCGCGCAGCAGTATCCGTATGCCAGCGTCACTGGAACCGATCTCAGCCCTATCCAGCCTGAGTTCATACCCGATAATTGTAAATTCGAGGTTGATGATGCGGAAGACGAATGGGTGTTTTCCAAACAGTTCGATTACATCCACATTCGATTCGTTATGACGTGTTTTCCGAACCCGAAGGTTGTGATTGAACACGCATTCAAATCATGCGCACCTGGTGGGTATCTGGAGATGATGGATGGCGTCTTTCCATTGCATTGTCATGATGATTCCTTGGAAGATACTGTATTAGAATCCTGGTCAAAGGGTTGCCATGAAGCCGGTACCAAAATGGGTCGGCCTTGGGACAACGCCCCGAATTATAAGAGGTGGATGGAGGAAGTCGGGTTTGAGGATGTGAAGGAGAGGATTTTTGAGGTTCCGACTAATCCCTGGCCTAGGGGAAGAAGAGCCAAAGAGTTGGGAATGTGGTTTAATGCGGATCTGCAGGAGGCTTTGAGTGCCAGCAGGGTGCTTTATATAAAGGTCTTGGAGTGGGCGCCGGAAAAAACTGATGCTTTCCTGCAGGAAGTTAAGAGCGATCTGATGAAAAGGGAGATTCATGCTTATATGCTAATGTCAGTTGAACTTCTGACGAGATAATTCTGATGCTGACCTACTCCAGTCATGTTCTTTATGGAAGAAAGCCTCTTCAATGACCAACCTAATTTCAATTTGAGGAGGAGGCGAATTGTGCCAGATCTCAGGTTCATTCAAGGGATCATCACAAATCGAGGACTAAGTTCAAGGTCGGAAGACAAGTTCATGTACGCTGAGTTTGCAATTAACCTGCCGACGGATCTTCTATATAAGCTTTATACAGAGAGACTACCTGATTCATTGAGCATTCTTCATTTTCGCCTCAATTCAAGTTTTGGGTTTCTGATGTCTTGCTACGATGCTGAGAGACTATTGGTAGCCTTGTGGCTGGTAGCTTAGGGCCTAACGCAAAGCGAAAGAATTTGTCCCTGCGTGCTGCAACAAAGGACGTTGGCTGCGCTCTTCAGACTCTTTCTATCATGTTGCGTTGTTGCACCGTTCTTGAAAATTGTCGACCTTAAAGTAGTGGACAACTTGGTTGTGGTTGAGATGGTGGATATAGAAGTTTTCAAAGTCAAGGCCAAAGTTGTAAAGGTGGTGGCCGAGGCTAAACAAAATTCCGTGCTGGTAAGAGTCGACAAGGTCGAGCTAGATGAAGATGCCAAAGTTGTTGATGTAGTGTTGATTGATGAGCTTGTTGTAGTTGAGCTTGAGGTTTGTAACCAAACTTGTGGACGATGATGGCGAGCTACTAGAAGATGCTGTTGGCAGATAACTGGGCGATGCAGGAGGAGACGATGACAACGCACAAATGGTGGTGTTTATCTTCGTTATGGTTGCAGAGTTCGGATTTATTAGATGGTTGCTTTGTAGGTATCTGTACCCAGAATAGCACGAACACGCTGAGTCGTATTGGGCGGCTTTCCATCCGAAGACACCGGGTGAGTCGCCAACACATTTTTCCCAGCAAGGTCCAATAGTGAGATTAGGCCATATAGTGGAGGGCACGGGGATTCTTTCCCCCCAAACTTGCCGGCACCCAATCTTCCAGCCCCCAGGTAGACACTCGCCGTCACCATAATCTGGGCTGCCAGAATCAAGACAGATATTGGAAACATTTCCGGTAAAGGGGGTACAGCAATCAGGAGTCGAGGGGAACGAAGGACAGTAAGTTGCGCCATACCAATCGAAAGACCGTAGACCGGGGAACAATGGGCGCCTGTGAATGCTGGTTATATTCCTCGAACAGCCGCACGTGAAATATCGAGCATCGGAGGTTTCCGCAACCGAAAAGCTTAATGCCGCTGTATCTGGGGCATAGTCTTTACAAAAGTCTATACAATTGCCAAAAGTACTCTCACTTGCACGCGTGTGCCACATGTTGAGAAACTCCCCATGGAAAGTGTATTTGCAGTTGATTTCAAAGCCTTTGTAGCACTGGCCGTGTCCCCATAAGCTGTTCAGACAGGCGCGAGAAATATCTCCTTGGAATTCTCCCTTGGGACAGCCTGATGCATTTGTTAAGCCCAAGAAAGACATGGAACAGGTTAGAATGCCCCACTTACATAAGCTTTGTATAGCAGCACCGGTCACGACAGAAGCTACAGCAAGACAAAACAAGAGTCTCATTGCAAGGGATATGCCTATACGTTGTAGAGACAATTCTATGAACAATATTAGATTAGACTCTCAATGCATATGAATTAAAAAGAGCAGCTTAGGAGCAGAGCGAAAGTTGGGTTTCGAAAGATTTATGAATTGAGGGGTAAAACACAAGTCAACCTATCGGCTCTGGCAGACTAGCTCGTGAACGCCCACTGCAACATAATTCGTTGATTTGGGGTTGCCATTCCAAAGCCTCGTTTCTTAGCGTCAAGTGGCATACCCAACCACACTCCAAGCTGCTTCGCACCATGACGGCCCGGCGCTGTTAGCATACTTCGACGACCCCAATGAATGTGTCGTATTGAAAATGCACGTTCTTGCCTGCAAGAGTCTCTTCAAAGCTTCGAGCTATTTCTTCTTTGATCAAACTGTCATTCTATACCTCCAAAATTCGTAGACACGTTGTGATTGAGCAGGAGTGAACCTTTTTGTCAGGTACCTCCCTGGTACAAGCCATGCAAGCCACAGCCCCCCCCCCAAAAATATATCGTTTAATCCCACCGGCAGATTCTTCTCACAATGTGGTATTTTCTCGCATCATCTCCTAAATCTTATTATACAAAACATTTCCGCCAGGCACTCTTAGTTATAGTACTACAACTGAGAGTGCTCGAGCCTGAAGTATAAATAAACGGGGTACATCATCCTGCAGTATTCCAAACCGATATACTCGCAATTGTACTCCGAATACCAAAATAGAAGTGGGGGTAAGCTTACTCACCTGCAGTTGTGCGAAGCGGATCTGGATGTGTGGTACAACTCTGTAAATCTCATGTCTGTGCTGGAGGTGGATAAAGTGAAGGCTTTGAAAACATCCCAATTCATGGTATGACTTAACAGGGTCTTGATCAAATAGTTGGAAAGATTACGGAGTCGCCCCACAGCCCCACTTGACGAATCTCATCATCGCCATAAGAGAGCTCTTCGCTCTTCTCAGCGAATCGAATTCCCACCACCATCCACATCCAGCCCTGTTGCGCCAATGCAAGTGCATCCATCCGTAGCAATGTCAACTCCAACATAGATTGCGAATCCTTCTCTCACCCGCCTCTCTGTCAACTCACTGAACACAAAACACTCTCGCTCACACTCCTCAGTTTAGCTGTATAGGACCGGAGGCACCGCTGCTTTGTAGTAAGTGGGAGCTCACAAGACTCCAAAGAAGTTTTCGAGACGCTCTTCCCATCTAAGCTCAAGTTAGGATGTTTCTGCAGCAGGTGCGTCTTCAAATGGCCGGCGTAGCGGTAGCCGCTACCCCGGCTCCGGATGCAGCCTGCAATGGTGCACAAGTGTGGGCCGCGATTGATGCCATGGACTGGGCTATTGTGGCCATCGTGGTCCATGGAACTGGTGAGAGATTTGTTGCTATCCCGCAAGTGGACTGTTGAAGAACGGAGACATCGTTGGCTAGTTCTAGGTGGAATCTTGCGGGGCTCGGGTAGAGTTGTCGCATCGCCAGTCTCTATTTCCAAGACCTTTGCCTCCGATAGGCAGAATAAAGGTCCCCCGCCGCCGATTTGTTCTGGGTGTAAATCAATGGTACCTCCCTATATACGCCAAATCGAGTCAGTAAAGCATTGCCTGTTCATAGAAGGTCGGAAACAAACATCTTCCAGGAAATATAAATCAGCGATAGTTTCGCCTGCCGGAATTGTTAGTCATTTTTGTAACCCAATGGATTTAAAGTAAACCAACCGTCGCCAGGAGAAATGCGGTTTCCATCGTATAAGAACCTGAGATGACTAGCGGCGTATGTTCCGATTCGCTCCGCCATTATATCTCTCACTTGGGACATGAAGCGATAAGTGCGCATTGTCAGCTTTACCTCGAGGACGAAAGTAACATTCAAGCGGAAATAAGTACAGCATATACGACGAGTGAGACCAGACGGGCTGTCTGCTGCAGAGTGCTGGATACTACCCGGTGGCTTGGTGGCAGAGCCTAAGCTTATCGGGGCATTGACATGCTCACTTAGTACATTCATATGCTCGCCACAGTCGCGTTCTCCGTTTCTGAGAGACTTATCTGACGAGCTCGATGGACCGTCCCAGCTTCCATTCAAGTTGCCAGTCTGATCTCTACTGCCAGCTACATTCGAATTGTCGGCTTGAAACGAAAACGGATCTTGGATGCTACTGTTGAGATCTTGCATCTTCATTCCAGCGCGTTCGGAATTCCAAGCTGCTTTAGGGGGGGTGTAACACGTGGCCATCGCGGAGTTTCCAGGGCCTGCATTCATGTTGGGGCTGAGCATAGAGCCTCCAAATAAATACGAATCTACTCCAAAGAGCCCCGAGTCAAACCAGCTAGGGTCGAGTCCGTCCTCGCAATTCTGATGAAATCCCCGCTCTGGATGGTTTGGGCCAACAATCCCGCTGTAAGAACCTATGACTTCTGCGCCTTTCGCGCCAGAAGCAGCGCCCATTTCGCCCATGGTCTTCGCCGTCCAACTTCGAAAGTTGTGGTCCGTAGAGGTGCGGGAGTAAGCCTCAGGTCGCGACTGAGTTGCTTTCAAAGGTATAACCATGCTGGAAGCTGAAGAATCATTGTGTAATGTTGACGCAGTTGCCTGGGTGGGTACCATAAGGGTTGGTAACTCACCACCCGTCGGTCCTTCACTGTTCGAGACCCAGTTGCTTGTGCCCTTCGGAGGTGGACAAAACAATGCTTCTGGTGTTGGAATGCGTAGTCGAAAGTCATTCGCCTGTCCAGGATTTTGGCCATTCATAGAACACTTCCCTGGATCGCACTACGCTCTATCAGCCCCTTGCAGTAGCTGCGGGGTTTTTAATTCTCGTACCTTTTTCTTCTGTCGGCGGTGTCTATCACATACAAACCCTCTGTTCTCTGTAACTTTGGCCTTCTCTTCTTCTTGATAGGGACGTTTTGTTCCTTGTTTTTGTTTTTTCGGATCCCAGTTCACAAACTTGAGCGCATTTGCGGTGCTTGCCTGAGACGGCATGACTGACAAGTGCTCCAGGACACTACAATCGACACTGGCGGCATTACTCTCTGGCAGTCCTGCACCATCGAGCTGTTCTCTATGGCCGCCTGGCTGAGAGAAATCAGCTTTCTCAGAGTTTTGGTCGGTCGATTGGAGTATTGTCTTTGGAGGGGCGTCAATCTCGGACTGGGTAACATCTTCGGTCGACTTTGCCGTCACAATTAATGTTATTGCTTTTTGTTTGAAGAATTGCCTCGTCGCAGCTTGCATCTTTTTCTCCACTCCTTTCTCTAGTGGGAAATGGTAGGTGAGTGCAATGGCTAGCTCGGCCGACCCCGCTTGTGGCTCCCATTGCAATGTGCTATCTTCATCCAGAGTCATTTTGTAACTAAAAAGCTTCAAAATAGGCGACCCAGCTCGTGGCTCAAGATGGGGTGAAGCCATATGGCTGAGGTTTCGGGAGGGAGAGGGGTTTCCGGCCACAGCCTTGCGAAATTGCAGCCTAAACACACAACTTTGAGAATTGGAAATAATCTGAATGTGAACGAAGTTTCGCAATAAGACAATGAACTTAGGGTTACTATGGAAGAGAGCGCTAAAACTTCGACATTGTGTGCTGGATTTAAGTCAATCTCGATGGCGGTAAATTTCCTTTCTTAGCACCGCTTCGTCGCGCTACCTAGATAGTGACCGCCACCGCCACCGCCTACCAAAAAAAGTTAGCATCAAAACAAACTCGGCAAAACTGTTCGCACTCCAGCAGGCCAAACGAAACCCCGACCCAAACGGTGACCGAACCTCCGCTCGTCTCCTTTTCCTTTGTCAGCTACCGCAGCTGAATTATCCCGGGACTCCGCCCCGCTGGTATTTATGCTTTTCCATGCTAATGCATACTCCTCCCCTATTAAATCAATTCGAATACGAGTACAGTAACATATTATCCAGGTTAGGTGATTGCCCTCATTGGAAGCAGCTGGTCTCTGTATTTGTCGTTGCGAAGCGAGCAGAGAAGGGTGACTGACTATTACATCGCAGCATACTTTTTATCAGAGGCTAGTATCTAAACAATGACAATTGTCCTTGGCGACTCGCCCTGGAAAGCCTTAGTCAACTGCTTGAGAGACCTAAAATAGCCCACCCTATGATAGTTCCCATTTTCCAGCTTGGCCAGAACCAAGCCCCACGGGAGCCACACATCATCGGGTCCCCGTTCCTCAGTATTTCGCCGTATCCCAGGGGTATGATGGAAAACATGTCGCTCCAGACCCGTCAAAAGGCACCACAGCTTATCTCCAAACTCCAGCTTCCCATGATTGGAACCGAATCCGGTGTCAAAATGCAGCGCGCCCCACCGGAACTCTTGGTCTTCAGCGGTGACGGTGAAAGGCGAGTATCGACCCTCTATCCCTCGGCTGTCGTTGCCCTGTCGGAAATTAACCGGTTTGCAGAGACGGGTTTGTATTATCCGTCCACAGATTTTGATATGTCCTGATTTGACCGCGCCAAAGGGAGCCTCGGGAGACAGAGGGACGACTTCATAGCTAATGATCGAGGGTCCGAGGGCCTTGGTGAAAAGACTAGCTTTCTTACCCTTGACGTCTAAGTCCCACTTATCCATTAACTTGATATTCCCATCGACTGACATGAAGGACCAAGATGGTGCACGCCAAGTAGGTGGCCGGATTTCGCAATCGCTGGTCCAGCATAACTGTTCCAGAAGTGCGCTCGCCCATAGCCCAGCTAGGTATATATCATTTGTATGTCTTGCAAAGTAACTAGCTATGCTAGAGAGAGCAGGGAGCTTATCGAAAGAATTCGTTAGTCGTCTTGAAGAAAAATCCTTGATGATTTTAGGCCAGTCAGATGTCTCCGGTGTTCTCATTACGCGTGATGAAAGCTCGTTCTGGAGGTACTGCTTTCGTGTACCCTTTCCGCCATCTTTGCCCCACTCTTCCCCGCAAACCCAGAAGAGTTGGTATTTGCTAAAGATTAGCATTCGTGGCGACATGAAGCTTTCCTGGAAGGTCCATGCTCGAGCATCGATAGGCGCGGGAGGAAGGCGATAGTCAAGGTCGTCCGAGTCGGGGGTCACAGTAATACGCCCCACCTCACCACTTTCAGCGCAAAAAGGCATATCGAAAGAAAGTTTAGGGAATTCTCTTACACCGAGGAAGCCGGAGTTGCAAGTTTCTGCATAGGCTGCCGAGATTGTAACATATGCATTGCTATAGATTGATTCCATTCGACCAATTTCGTGGATTTTGTGCTCGTCTGAGTCTTGGATAATGCACAGCGAGTCTACCCAGAGGTATCGCAGCATAAGCTTTTGTGTCACTGTCACGGCATCCTGTATGCTCTGTGGAAGTAAAAACGTTTCGATGCTGTACAAGTACTCTTCGAGGTTAGATTTTGTGGTCGCCCTCGGTTGATCTGTGCCCCAGCAGTAGGAAAGCGCAGCGTAACCTAAGTGATGGCCTTCAACTCGGTGCAGTCGAATGGTGCCAGTCGGTACTTTTGATGGAGATAAGTCCAGCAGAAAAGTTGGACGAAGACCAGATGCGTGGACATGGCTTAAGCAGGCAGTGTGTTGGGTGGTGCATGTTTGAAGCCATTCTTGAACTTTCAGATATGTTCGTTGGTCCTCAACATCACTGTTGATGGTCCTACCAAATACATGCTTTGCCGCAGGATCATCTATTGGAATCAGAAAGGTGTAATAAGACGTATACTTTCAAAGACTATGCCTTCTCTTGTAGTGATTTCAAGCTCCAGTTTCCTCTGCTGGTTCAGCACTTCTATATTATATCGAGTGGCAATATCACCTCGCATTAGGAAGCGAAACTCCGGATTGGGATTCCGAAAGAGCTTAGTGAAAATTGTAGGGGTTGATGCCGACTCGATGGCCGCTAAAGTTGAGGCCCAATGATCTACGGGCCGTTTTAGTGGTCTGGAGTAGCCATACTTGCCATGATCGGTGCTATAACATGCTGCACGTAGAAGCTCATGACAGAGAATACAACCCTCCAAGGCAGTAGTGAGAAGGCTGCTCAGGTGCTGTCTGAATCGTAAGCCGGTCCTTGAAGATAGAGTTTGGGATGCGGATTTTTCGATGAAGAGGGCTCGGCAAGAAGCGCACAAGGGAAAATCTGTGTCTTGATCCTGGCTTGAACTATTTTTTATCGAAGGTTGCATGTCAGGCTCAACGGGTCCCGTAAGGTCGCTCTGCTTCGTTGTAGAGGTGCTGTCAGGTTGCCAATTGAGTGATAAACAGTGGAAAGGACTCATGTTTTAGTCCTTCCAAAAGCGAAGGCAAGAACAATCGTGTTGTGAATAAATAAAGGAAGAGAGGGCTGAAGAATAAAAGTTTTAGGCGCTATGATGTGGCTTGCGGCCGAGTCCAGTGGCTCCAGAACCTCTACTAGCGAATTTTCTTTTAGCCCCCCACGGCCCCGTCTACGTCTATGTATACGCATAGTTAAGAAGCGACTCTCCTTTCCTCACGAGGAAATCTCAGATGACATTTCTTCATATTCGCTTCAAATGCTATTCGTCAGCGTCGCGCTCTGCTCCGGCGCCACTCACCCTCGCCTCACCCTCTATTCAGACTGCCCAATCGCATTTCTATTCTTTCTCCTAGTAACTGATTATAACTTACTAAATAGAAATACTTCTATGCGGTCATGTTAGTGCGTTTTGTTTATTGCGTTGTTAAGCCACTGAACATACAATGAAACTCGAAAGCTATCATTAAAGTCAGGTCACTAGCCCAATTTATCATGCACCCCCATCCTGGAAACATTTCTTCCAAGGTTTTTTTTGACGAAGCAAAAACTTCTCGTGTGTGTTCAAGACTTCAAAGGTGTTGTCATCTTGTTAATATCTTCTATCGTTACTCAGCTTCTGGTGGAATAACTAGACTTGCCACTTTCAATGTCATCCACTTTGTGTGACAATTGCGACATGATCTTCCGCAACTGGTATTATCGAAAGTAGTGGGCAGAGAGAGGACCAGGTCAAGAACATCATAGTATAGTCGGTCTCCAGCACTCAGCACGGAGAGGGTGCAACGTCTGTCAACTTTTCCTTAGTAGCCTCACTATCGACACCGTCCGAGAGATACGCTCGTCAATCTATCTTCCCTTCCTATCTACACATCTAAAAAAGCTTTTCCTTAGAGCAATACCCAAAGAACCTCAATCTCTTCCTCAGAGCCTGCTAATTAACCACTTTGCAAAGTAAAGCAGGATCTACCAGCCAAGAAGTAGATCTTAATTCGTAAAATGTACCCCAAAATCTAGCACGATCCAAGCACTCAATACGCAACTCCATCTCCCTTCATAAACGATAGACTAGGTTCGAACCGTGTGTACCATAGCTATAAAATACAATCCCTTATATGTTTGCAAGCGCTACTCGTCTGTGCCCTACAAAATATTCTTCCCTGTGCTCCTGACCCTTGCTCGAACGCGTGTTGTTATCACTATTGGGGCCGCGCTGTTCAATCACTTCCACGTAATGCAAGAGCTTTGGTATCAGTGACTTTACTCTCCAAAATTCGGAAGAAAAAAAAAGAATTTTGTGTAGTCGCTTATCGTCTGAGACTGTACGATTCGTAGTAGAAAGAAATCACGAAATAACGACCTTCGGCATCGGGACGCAGACTTCGATCAGCCACTATCAACCCGTACAGTGGTCTAGTTTTCCTTCTATATTGCGGAATAGGAAGGTCAACGATCGATTGCGCAATGATGCAGGTAATCAGAATGTGCCACATGCGAGCATAGCAGGGTTTCTAGCAGCGAATATAGGTTGAGCATTCCAAACATTCGCTCAGTGGACTAGGTAACAACTTTTGATAGGCCCGCCTGTCGCGTCATCATCACGCACTCCACTCCAGGCTGCCAAGTTTTTGGCAATTAATACAGCCTTTACTTTTACGGGTCAGCAATCAATACCAATTAAATTCTTCCTATTAATTATCCCAAGATCCATCCCTCGATTTTTAGCAACATTTGACAGCACAATGACAACCCCCCCACCAGAGCCAGCTCATTGGGAGAACCCATTTATCGAAAAGCTTGTCGACAGCATTGTAATCAATGAACTTCGCATTTCGCCCTCTGGAGACAAAATCGCTTATATCACCGAGCACTTCGGATCTGAACGCGACAAGAAAAAATCGTCCGTTTGGCTCGCAGATGTGGGAGTTCCAGGATCAAGTCGTCAGCTTGACATCAAACCTCTATGCCATAACCATTTGATCAAATGGTCTCCCAATGGGGAGCTAATTGCGTTCTTGTCAAACATAAATGAAGAGTCTTATAGGCTATATGGTGTTCAGGTGTCCGATTTCAGCAAAGAGGCCATTTTGCTCAAGACATTACACAAGCAAACCAGTTTGGCTAAGGATGATCCCTTGCAGAACGTTTCCAAGTTCGAATTCAGTCCGGACAGCAAGAAGATTCTTTTTCTCGCACCTGAAGTGAAAGATGCTGATGAGAAGATTCGAGAGGAGGCTGGGGATGACGTTGAAGTTTTTGGGAGATGGAACTATGCTCGTCCATACGTGGTAGACTTTGATTCCTTCGAAGCCACCAAACTTTACAACAAGAATGCTCAGGTGGATAATTTCGCATGGTCACCAGATGGAACGAAAATTGTTCTTGTTATCCATCAGACACCAGAGCTCGATTCTCCCTTCTACTCTGGTATCAGATTCGAGACAGTCTCGCTGGAAAGCAGTTCAACATCTTCTCCGACCCTCCTCGCCGAGTTCCCTGGTCCAGTACTGGGAACTCCCGTATGGACGAAACCTAGCGAGATCTTCTTCTTGTCAGGAGCAACACCCAAGAGGACGAATTCCTCGATGACATTATACCAGCTACGGCAGGAAGGAGACTCCTGGTCATGGTAGAAATCTTCTCATGGAGAAGTCGACTGCGTCATGGATATTCGGTCTCATTATAGGACAATCTTTGGCCAGATTCAATCCGGATTACTAGACGAGATCCACATTCGAGCAGCGAGGGCAAGAAAGAAGAGCTTGTTCTCTACTCTGAGAAAGAGGCGATCAATGAGTGGGATGCAAAGGTTCTCGATGATGGTGGATGTGTTCTCGCCATTTCGAAAAGCAATACTCTCAATCCCCTAGAGCTTTACACGGTCAAAATAAAAGGACTGCCGAAGAAGAGCAGCAGCATTGAGGATATCAAGAATTTGGAGGTCACAGAGGAGGGGAATGTTTTCAACCTCCCCCTCAATGCAACGAACCTTACACAGATAACCCACCACAACCAACACCTTGCTGACGCTTTCGATCTCGAAATCACGTCCAAAGTCATAGGATGCAAATCAGAAGACGAAACCACAGACCTCGACGCAATCTTCATTGCTCCCACCTTTTCTCATCCGAAACCGCTGCCAACATGCGTCTTCATCCATGGCGGTGCATATGATCGTGCAACCTTTGCCTTCAACTCCAACTCCAACTACCACCACTGGCAAGCCCTGCTCCTCTCCCTCTTCCTACCCTCATCCAACGCCTCCTACAATAGCCAACCCATTGCCTTCCTCTCACCCAACTACCGCGGCGGCAGCGGCCGGGGTGAGAAATTCGCATCCTGGACACATGGCCGCGTCGGAACCGTAGAGTATGAAGACATCATCACGCTCATTAACAAAGGCATCCAACTCGGGCTCGTCGATCCCGAACGTATTATAATAGGCGGGTGGTCTCAAGGTGGGATAGAATCCTACTTACTAGCTACGAGGAGGAATATCGAGGCGAAGCTTGGGGAGTGGAAAATCAGGGGCGCGATTTGTGGGGCTGGAGGCACGGATCTGGATATGTTGGTTATGAGCAGCGATAGGCCGTATCTGCAAGGCGAGGGGATTGGGGGCCCGCCGTGGAATGCGGAGCGTGATAACAGGATTGCGGAGAATGCGAGTGCGGTCTTGAGGTTGAAGCGGAAGGGGGCAGCGGAGGCGATGCCTAGGGTGTTGATATTGCATGGCAAGGAGGATAAGAGGTTGCCGGTCAGTCAGGCGTTAGCCTTCAGAGAAGCGTGTGCAGGGTATGGGGTTGAGGATAAGGTGGAGATGGCGGTCTATCCGAGAGAGGGGCATATTTTGGGCGAGAGGGCGCATTTGGCTGATGTTCTAGCACGGGTTGAGAGGTTTTGTTCTGGACTTCTAAGTTGATGTGAGTGAGGTACCGAGGAGGGAAATACTGCAGTTGGGCAATAGTATCGAATGCCTTTGGGTAGGGAGTCTCAACCACTTCCAGATACAACAGCTATTTAATACTAACCTCGCGTCAAATTATAATCCACTTTTATTCTCTCCGCTCCCGCTCTAGTGCCAGATACCCCCAACTCCTGTTCCATATGCTCTCACTCCCGCCCAAGATGCTCCAAACAAACGCCGAAGCCTGAGCGACTCTCGCGAGAATACGAGCGATGATGATGGTACAGACAGTGGAGAACTTCATACTTCAGTCGCGAACACCACAAAGAAGATTCAGAGTGGATTTGAAGAGATAGAGAACAGATCAAAAAGGAGAGACAAATCAACAACCCCAAATCCCTCACGAACTGTCCTAGATTATTGCAAAAATGGTAACGAATCCTCTATCAACGAGCTCTCACGAGGAGGAAATCCATCACTGAATCAACGACTATAGGTTTATCGAAATATACCATTTTCCCTATCTCAAGTGTTACCGCAAGTGTCGCCCCATCCGAAACCGAGGTAGTCGTGCCCCCTGCTATTCGAATAGGGATTAGATATACAGGTACAGCTGATTCAACCCAAGTCCTCGAATCTGAACGGAGGATTTGATATTTGACCTCATGTGCCTACTAGATATTAGTATTTGTTTTACTCCTGATAGAAATTACGAGCTTTGAAATTTAGCTCCTTCAATATTGGTCTCAGCCTTTGGTGCCTGTCCTTATGTGCGCACCTGCCTAGTGCATCGTTTATCGGTTCGAAATTTGCTGATGCCGTCCATTCGCCGAAACCTTCTAGTTCCTTTAGGCTATTCTGGCCAGCTACGCTATATACCGTAAGATGTGTGCCCTTGATAAAGCTAGACATTGTTGGTTCTACGCCGCACTTCCTGTAGCTTCCCGCAGCGGATAATGGGGCGTATATCTTTGTCTTAAGCCCGAAAGGATATAGGATATGTCGATCAGTGTATAAGATTCGGAATGGGCTCCACGAAGTATCGAGGTAAAATATCGAGCGCTGACTATAGAGGTCGGTACTTGGATCCGATTACGAAGAGCTGTGTACACCTGAAGCCTATTATATGGTTAGTACTATTTATATAAGTGCTGGAAGACTAGCTTGTAGTAGTGGGTTTTGATCACTGGCTCTTTCGTGAGGGACATCGCGAATCTTCCCTTGCCGTTGGGCAGCGGGGCGGGCCTGATCTCCGATCGACGCTAGTACTATTATGTTTTAGCACAAGAGACCATGCCTTCCACGATCTTAGGACTCGAGGTTCTGGGAATTTCTTTTCCCCTACGTACACCCCTACTTACATCCCCCCATCCCCCCTAATACGCCCAGTGATTGCAATCTTATGACTCAAGGTTCTAGGACTTCCCCACTCCCCCACTTTGGATAGGGAGTCTCGACCACTTTCAGATACAGTAGCTATTTACTAATCTCGCGTCAAGGTTTGAATCACGTTTATTCTCTCACCTCTGGCGAGCTCGAAGTTCCTTCTGAACCTTCACATATGGGCACAAAAGATCAATAGCCAGACAAATTGTCAATGTTCATGCTCTATTCTTCCTATTTACAATTTCTCCTCTCCCCTTGATTCTCCTTCAATGGACCATGCTCTTCCCAATCTCACTCTGCCATCCCTTCGCCCGTTCGAATCCATTCGAATGTGTCTGGAAATCCATCATAGCTTGATAAACCTCTTCTTGCGAGTTGAGAACAAAAGGTCCGTACTGGACGACCTTTTGATCGAGTGGGAGACCGGCGACGAGAACTATTTGAATGTTAGTTATGATCTTAAAATGCTTTGACGCTACTCGAAAGTTGCAAAAATATGACTGAAAGAAAAGAAGCCGTGAATTGTTAGTTGATGATCCTCATTCCTTAAGCAAGAGATAGTCTTCGCAGAACTGCTAAGCGTTCAACCGAGTCATGCCGTGTAGGCTAATTGCGGGCCCTGACTTCATACACCGCTTCATCGGGTAACGTTGCAGAAAAACCCTGTCGTCTCATTGGCTGGTCCCACGCACAAAATTGAATTTTGCTATTGTGGTTATGAGCCATAATAAGCCTTCCTCCTCCACAAATTGGCGTTTGTGGTTTAGTGGTAAAATCCATCGTTGCCATAATCAGAAGATATATATCTTCTGAACAGTATCGATGGGCCCCGGGTTCGATTCCCGGCGAACGCAATATTCTTTTGCATTTTTTGCTGGATGTTCTCTTGTCGTATTGCTTTCTTTTTCGAAACTCAATCTAGCCGGTGGGATAGATCAATGTCTCAAACAGTTCAAAAGTTGAAGCGCTTCTTGACTCATTATTGCTCCTTTTTCCTCGGGGAATACAATCCCAGAAGTCAAAATAAATGCTCAACAACTGCAGATAATCCCTCACTAAGGGATTGTCTCAATTTCACAAATTTTTTGGGATGTGCACAAGCGAGATCGAGGAAAGTCACATGACTTACTAAAATGCCCATTCTCCTTCGCGTCTTCCGCAACTTCCGCGTTCACCTCGTCTCCCTTTTGCTCAAATACCACATTGTGATATTGACCAATAGTCGTTTTGTCCTTTCCAACACCAAATGCCGTGCTTCCGCTCAAATTGTAAGCAAAAGCATTCCATCCTTCCGGCAGATTCTGGACGATCTTTCCACCCGGCTTGATCTCGATATCCAGGATCCAGACTGGTGTATACGCCAATTCCTTCACGCTGTCGACGCCATGGCTCTGTCCTGAGATGATCTTAACATGTACCTTCCCTTCGTCGATATCGATATTCGGGATCTCGGATGCCTTCAGATCGCGGTATCTGGGCTCGCACTTCTTGAGTTTCTCTGGGAGATCGACCCATAATTGCATGCCAATATTTGCGCTTCCATCAGGGTTTTGTCTCGGCATCTCAGCATGCATTATGCCCTTGCCTGCCGTCATGAACTGCAGATCTCCTGCCTCGATGGTGCCCGCATTTCCTGCGAAGTCTTCGTGGTCGACCGCCCCCTCAAGCAAGTATGTAATCGTTTCTTGGCCGCGATGCGGATGGTCGGGGAAACCTGCTCCAGGCTTGATCGTGAAGTGGTCGAGCATGAGGAAGGGGGAGAAGTTGCGCAGCTGTGGCGTGCCGATCGAGCGGCGAACTCGAGCGCCTGCACCTTCGGACTGCTCGATTGCCAGGAAGGCTTTGCGGATTGCTCGTGGGATTGTCATGTTTACTGCTTTCGGTGCTCCGTAGATTGCGCGAGGCGGGATAAGTGGGAGGCCTTTGAACGCCGTCGTGTTGGTGGTTGAGAAGCCGCTGGTGAGTGACTCGATTGTCGTGATGATTGTGTCTTTGAATGCGATTGAGAGAAATGCGACGATGATTGAGAAAAGAAGGAGAAGCACCCTCATTAGGAACGACTGGAATACTTATAGGAAGACAAGAGGAAAGAGAAGGAATGTTCTTTGCGGATCATCGCGGATCATCGCGGACTTATGGAGGAGTTCAGCCTTAGGGAAATGTGGGGTCTTTTTGATTTCAAGATGCTGATTCAGGAGTTGTCAGCACGTCGTCATTGGCCAGTGTCAGCGACCAGGGTGGCAACTGCGAGGCTGACATTCCAGACCTTCCCGAGAAAATTTCGATAACATCAGCACACTTCTCAAATGATATACGTCTTCCATAATCTAGCTCTTTCAAGCAAAATGCTGATTCAGAGATTGCAAAGCCATCAGTTTGTCTAGAGATATCCAGCGAGTCACTGATAACAAGAATGATCACCGATTCGAGGTCGATTCATTGTTGATTCTGCAGTTCTGGAGCAGCTTGCGGGGTTCATCATGTCCCATTGATTTATGATTTGCTATTGCATCAAGGTTGTTAAGCTCAAGGAGGTGTGTATTCGATGCTATTCCAAGCAGTCCAGTCATTTGCTACTTGTCAGCCACCCTCCTCGAGTTTACCGACCTTAAGACTTCAATTCAACAATGCCGATCACTTTAATGCTTTCCTACTCTATTTGCCAACAATTATTTCAGATTTTTTAATCGTCCCGTGCATTGTGTAGTCCTTGACAGCCGAGGCGCATCCGACCTTGCTCGAGGCTTGATACCATGATAAGAGCCTTCAGCTTCATGGTTGCGTTAGTTCGACTTACTTGAGGCTCCATCTCAAGCGAAATGATGACTGGGCAGAATAGCCCAGTGTAAGATACTGAGATGGAAGGCTTGGAAGTCAAAACGTCTTCTTGATTTTGATTTTTCTAATCTTATATACAAATTCTCCCAAATGGCGATGGACTCGTGCAGAAAGACACAGCCCAGCTCTCACCACTTCGTTTCCAAGCTCTAACCAAGTCTGAACTTCTCCATAGCTCCATCATTCAAACTCAACGTATCAGCATCACTCGTTGAGTTATCCGCCACATCATAATCAGCTCCCAAACTGCCCATCAAAATCGGCATCGGATAACAAGCACCCACCACACTACCAGTTATACTATACCCCACGTCCTTGCTCTGCAACACGCTCACTCCAGCAACCGGATCTGTCACCACAAACATCTTCGGAACCTGGCCATCCGTATATGTGCACAAACCGGGGTAGTAGACATTGAGATCAGGGTCAACGGCGATGTAGTAGCCATCGTCCGTGGTGCTGCCACTGGTGTCCGTGCCGTTGGCGCCGAAAGGACAGCAGGAGATGCGAGAAATCCTTCGCACTGCCCGTCTGACAAACACACGAGGCGCCGGGCCAAGAGCCTTGGCAGCAAGCGTGCCTTGCTAGAACAGCACTGGAGAAGCTTCTTTACAACTAGTATAGAACTAGAACGCATGACCGCTCGCCTCCCCTTAAAAAGTAAGTTGTAGGACATTATTGGTTCCAGGTACGGAAAATATTGTGGGGAACGTTGTCCTGGCACGTGGCGTGCTTTGTCAATAAGATTCATGCCTTCCGTGAGGCTCCCTATGCGAAAGTTACAGAAAAACCGGCGCACTAGGCTTCTCATGTACCGTGGATCAAACTTTATTTCGCCAAATAAAACGAGTTCAGCCAGCCCTAAGGGACGCAGAAAGCTTGTTCTAGATGCGTTACCATGCCGCTCGAGAAATTGCACCCCTATTGCGAGAATTCTGTAGGAAATTGTAGTCGGTTGGAGAGCCCATAAGAGAAGCCAGAGGATTTTGACAAACAAATGAAATTTGGAAAAAAAAATAGGGTGGAGACTTTGAATTGTTCTGATTTGTAGCTCTCGATATCGAGGCTCTATAGAAAGTCTTGCTGAGAAAATGATCCCCGGAACACTTCAAAAGATGAACAGAAGCACTTTATGTAACTTGAAAGTGAGCTTAGAAGATGGATAGTATTTTGAGAAATACAACTATTCCTTCGTTACTGAAAATCGCTTTTATTCTGGAGGTATATGTAAATAAAGTGTTCTGGTAGTAATTAGTGAGCTGCTGGTCGAGAAAGAGCCTACCAAAGACATAGCATACTCATTTTATGGATCTTCGTTCACAGTCTGTGTGCAATAGCCAGCTGAGCCAGGTACCCCTTGGTAACATGTCCTTCATAATTGGTGTCGATCAACTCAGCAACTTTTTTCAAGAATGTTTCTTTGGCTTCCGGCGCCAAAATATGGTGGTTCGAGTACGTTGACAACAAATCGATATATTCACTGGTCGAATACTTCTCCTCCCACTCATATCTTTGAAATTCGACTTTACCGAACCTCTTCTCGCGTTCGAAATCTTCTCCGTCTTGTGGAATAGACTGTGCCGTTGGAAGAGAAAGGCTACGGGCCGGCGCGAGTCCATGTTCTTCGTAGAGAAGCTGGACTTCATCAAAGAATGCTACCGTCCCTGATCTGATATGATGTATAGAGATGATAGCCAGTGCCCCTCCTCCACGTAGAGCATCAGCAGCTTTTGACGTCCTCAAATTTTCATCGATCCAATGGAAGGCATTTGATGAAACAACTAGGTCGAACTTCTGCTCCGGCAATGGGCATTCTTCGAACATGGAGACAACGACCTCGACTTTTGGGAAGGAAGAAAGGTTCTTTCGAGCGACGGCTGCCATCTCAGCTCCGAGCTCTACTGCAAGAATACTGCATCCGAGCTGTGCAAGAGGGACTGTTGCTTGCCCTGTTCCAGGACCGATCTCAAGAACCCGTGATTGAGGGCCAAGTCCGGCTAATGTTGCGAGGTCAGCGAATAATCCTGAAGGGCACGTTGGTCGAATCCGATCGTATAGTTCGGCATTCTCTGTGAACGTTGCCCTAAGCTGCTTTTGAAAATTTGGAGAAAGGCGTCTGTTTTCCATTGGAATGGTGCTTGTCGTGACATGTAAAATGTAGATGGATATTATAACTTTAATTCCGGCATTCTCGCACCTCTTATTCCGACGCATGCATGGCCTTCCTCGGTATGAGTCATTGATCCTGGCATCGTGAGGGGTTCGGTTACTCAACTCAAATTTGATACCCAGCCTATAGTATTGATCTGCCTACAGCTCTCGCCTTTGAACGTTGGAACTCATCTTTAACTTAATGAACAATTTAATAAGTTGTCTCTTTCGCAGTCGAGCATTGGATTCAACGATTCCGAAGACAACGTCAATGACAGGAGCCATGTCATACTTCAAGTGCATATTGCATTGAAATCTTGCTATAAAGTCACACAGTCCTCATCGCCAATAGACACTTGCCACGACATTCATTCCTTTTCTCAACTCTATGCCTTTCCTTCAAGCACTGTAACAAGCCTTGTGAATGCTTCTTCTATACCCTTAGCCTTTCCATCTTTCTCCCATGCCGCAGCTTGACCTTCATGCAACTCCCCCTTCGATTGTGCCAAGTCCATTCCCAGCGTAATCGGCAACTCCACAGCACCAGCTACTTCCCCTCCCCTAACCCCTGCCCAAATCTCTTTCAAAGCCGCAGCCGCTTTCCCTCCTCCACGACCCCCATAGCTTACAATCACCACTGGCTTGCCAAGCCACTCAAAGAATAAGTGATCCAATGAGACCTTCAGAACTGCTGGAATGCTCCAGTTGTATTGAGGCGTGACGAAGATGAATCCATTGAACTCTGCGATCTTTTCGGACCAAGCGTCGACCTGGGCGTCACCATAGGCGCCTTTGGGTACGGGAACACCTGGAGTGGTGATTTTTGCTGGAATCACTGGACCGGAGGGCGACAGTGGGAGAGGGTAGTCTGCGATATCTACTGTCTCGATGGCGGCGTGTGAAGGTGCGCTGGGCGCGATGATCGAAGTGACCCATTTCGTGATTGAAGGCCCCACACGTGGTTTTCGGGTTGAGCTTATGATGACAGCGATTTTGATCGCCTTTGCTGCCATGTTGGGATCTTGGCCAGAATGAGAAGACAGTCGGGGTTGGTTCTCAATTTGGGATTAAGGTTGCGAGTCCTGAGCTGGCTTTGAATTCGAATATGTGAAAAAATGTTTAGAAGCGAGGGGTACATGGAGGGGGAGTTTGTAAGCCGTGAAGCCTAAATATGCAACGCTATGCTATTTTTGGCGCGGTGCCTTATCAACTTAGAGCTGCATAAGATCTCGTAGTACTACATTCATCATTGGCTACTCGGGTGAGACAAGCCGCTTTGGCGTATCACCGCCCAGGTTGTGTTTGTGTAACACAAGAGTGGTTCGAGCTTGTGAGGTGTTTGCTTTTGGGATACAGCTCTTCTCAGACTGTCCCACACCATTTCCAAACCCACTCCACTTTTGAATAGCTGATAAATCAGCGTGGCATGCACCCCGCGGAGTCGTGAAATAAGACATCAAGGGGTATTAGGTGCTTCATGTAAGTTGCGCATCATCGAAACCGTGATTGGTTCGCAACGTCAAGCGAGCGAGGAGAACTCCAACATCTATTCTCGTTCGTGATAAGGTGGGGGGATGCCAAAGAACCACAGTGATGTGGTTGTTGAAATGGAGGATAATGGATCTCTGTAAAGTGGGATATAGCTGACTTGCCGCAGCGATGATGCATTAAGATGGATGCGATTGAGTCAGAATTGGGGAATTACTTTGAACTGCTCGGGCAGGAAGGGCTCGAGAAACACCTTGTGGATGGGTAAACAAATGACAGAATGAAGTCTGAACTCTGCTGCATGTCTTTTTTGGGTTATGGAGATTCATTGGAGAAGCAATATACGAATGTAGGGACGCGATCCCGACCCAATGTGCTGGGTCGGCGACAGTTACCAGGCCCGGAGCACGGACAACTGTCAACCATGGCTTGCCATGACCACGCGTCATGGCATCGAAATCCGACTTCGTGAGCTGATATTGGATCTTACGTGCCTGGCCCTCCCTTTTGCGAGCTACTGTATCTGTTATCTGTGGATCAGCAGGAGTGATCTGCAACGTCCTCACTTCGAAGCTTATAGGACAAATCCTGAACTTCGACTTTGGCCATATGTCGCCATATGTCGAGGAATTACGATATCGGGGGTATTCCATAATGCGTGCCAGGTTATATAGGTTTGAGTGGCCTTCGTTGGATATTTTGTCCCGGCAAGTCTCAATTTTAAAGCCAGGCTCATTGTCAGCTCAAATTCTAGCAACATGGCAACCGTTATCTGGAGTCTCAACAACGCATCAGGAGATACAGAATCAAGTTCTCTAGATGGGTCAGACAGTAAATCGGATAAAAACGATGAAAAATCTCCTCGCACCATTGTCGAACCACTTCCTCTCGGCGAGCCCCTCTCATCTGGAGGTCCAACGAGTTGGTGGTCAAGATCAACGCCTATAGATCTGGACGCAATTGCAACCCAAAGATCTGTCTATGATGATCCCGAAGTGGCAAAGCTCTACCAGCCCCGTCCAGACTGGGAAAACCTGCATCGTTTTGACCCTTCAGCCCGGTGGACATGGAGGGAAGAAAGGGTCAGTATAGATAATTCTCTGAAGAGGGCCAAGGCTGAATTTTACAGGCCTTGGTACGCAAGATAGATATAAGAATCTTTATCTTCGCCTGTGTGGCTTTCATGTCGCTGGAAATCGATAGGGCAAACATCAGCCAAGCCAATTCAGACAACTTCCTTGGATCTCTCAAATTGACTACCAATGGTAAGTTCAATGACGAAGTACACGGTGAAGACGAATACTAAACATCAAATACAGACTTTAACCTTGGCAACACCGTTTTCACTGCGTCGTTCATGTGCGCAGAATTGCCATCTCAACTGGTGTCAAAATGGTGTGCAGAATACTAAACCTTTATTTCTGTGAAGCGACTGACAAAATATAGGATGGGACCTGATCGCTGGATTCCTATGCAAATGATTCTTTGGAGTATTGTAGCAGCATCTCAATTCAAGTTGAGCGGACGAGCTTCATTCTTAACTACCCGCGCACTGCTTGGGATCCTCCAGGGTGGATTCATCCCAGACGTGAGCATCGTCGCATTTTCAAACATCAAACAGGACTGACTTCGAAACCAGATGAATCTCTATCTGTCTTACTTCTACACGAGCGCCGAGTTGCCGATCCGACTTTCCTGCTGGTGGGCAGCAATGACATCGGCAATAATCGTAGGCGCCTTCATGGCCTTTGGGATTTTCCACATTAATCCTCATGGAGGAATCGAGGGATGGAGATGGCTCTTCTTAATTGAAGGAATATTTACTGGCGTTATCGGCCTGTCAGCATACTGGTTTATGCCTGCCAGCCCCACACAAACAGCAGGCGGGCTCCGGGGAAAGAAAGGGTGGTTTACCGAACGGTAACTTAATCATATGGGTATGCAATTCCAAGTACACTGACACAGTCTTGTATAGTGAGGAGATCATCATTGTCAATCGAGCAATCCGCGATGACCCCTCGAAGGGAAGTATGCACAACAGACAGCCAATTACACCAAAACTGCTCTGGAAGTCTCTACAAGATTATCACCTGTGGCCGATGTGAGTACCCTACACATACATCTTTCTTCATCTCATTAATGCCTCTCCTCAAGTTACACAATAGGCTTTTTATTCCAAATGCCTATGGGACCTCCGAGCCAATATCTTACACTGAGTCTTAAAGGCCTCGGTTTCGACACTTTCCAAACCAATCTCCTAGTCATTCCCAGCCAAGTCCTCTCCATGATCAACCTTTTGTTCTTCACTAGAGTTGCTCAATGGACTGGCCGTCTTGCCTTCAATGGGATCATAGGACAAGTATGGGCACTGCCATTTCTCATCTCCCTCTACGTACTCGATACCTCAACAGAAAACAAATGGATTGTCTGGGCTATTGTTTCACTGCTACTTAGCTACCCATCGAATCACTCAGTTCAGGTTGGTTGGGCATCACGTAATGCAAATACAGTCCGTACGCGAACTGTATCCACAGCAATGTACAATATGTGCTGTCAAGCAGGGTGTATTGTATACTCTAACATCTATCGCAAAGGTATAGTTTGACTTCTATCACCATTTCTATCCTCATCCTCTTGCTTGGAGTAATTTAGACTAATTCAAGTAGATGACGCACCTCGATATCGCCGTGGAAATAAAGATTTGATCGGCATTGCGGTTGGTAACATCTTCTTATATCTTGCTGTGAACTTCTACTACGACTGGGTGAACAAGAGCAGAGACAAGATTTGGAACTCTTGGACGCCAGAGGAGAGAGAGAATTACTTGAAGACGACCAAAGATGAGGGGAGTAATCGGTTGGATTTTAGACTCGCTAGATGAGTGAAGATGCGATAGCTGAGCATTTTTGAAGGACTGGATGGGAAGTTGTTGAGGAAGTGAGATGTTGGAAGATGTGAAAGGGCTAGATGGGAGTAGGAAAGTAACGGGGGACTTTATACGCTTTCTTTGAATTGAGATAGAGAACATGCAGTAGCTCAGTAACCAAATTTCAAGAGTAATGACCTCACTTTTCAAGTCTTTCTTCGCCCATTGATCTGCTTTCGAGCCTTTGGGGCCAGAACTTTGAACAAAACTCTCTATCAACGTCATGGACTGATGGTTGATTGGTACTGACAGGCTGGCACTGGTAATGTCTCCCGGTGAAACGGAACAAGATTGGTCTAGTCGAGTTTTTGTGCCGCCTATTTTGGGAAGACTATACAAATGGGTGATCTTCGTTTGACCCTATATCATCTTATCTCTGTTTCATGTTCAAGTTGGTGATTCTATGCAAGCTATCCCACATTCGTCGACGTGCATTAGCGGCAACTCACAACCTCGTGATAATCGATGCCTTTCAGCCTCTTCTTCCTTCGCCTGATCTAATTCCTCTTGAGACTAAAGCTATGGAAATAGATGCGACCGAACCCCCGGAGGTTCCATGGAAAACAGAGGGGCCGGTGCTTGAGTCGACAAGGGTTCATGCACCTGGTCCAGCTCCCCAGGTAAACACCAAGGCTTTGGTCCTGCCCAATCCGTGTGTATGTAAGCAAAAATGCTGAGCTGATGCAGCCTCCTCCTCTTTTCATGACCGAGAGACGCACCTATTTTTGTGCAAAGTGCCGCGATGTCATACAGTGCTTTAGGAGTTGGGGTTTAATGCCACAACTAATCCCTGGGACTCCAAGAAAACAGTTACAACACTACGATATTTTGAGCCTCCGGATTTCAGCCTCCCGAGGATGCACAATTTGCCGATACATTTATAATGAGATAGGACTACAATTAATTGCCCAGAACTCGCATATATTTAGAGAGACGACCTTGAAATTTGTTAGGACGAGGCTCGAGTCGCCGAGTGTTGAGATAATAGACTTCAGCTATAGATCCAGGATCTTTGAGATATATCAGAAGATGGACGAAAGACCCTTGAGCGAGACCCCCTATTGCGGTAGCGGCTACAGATTTTCGCTGTTCACGCTACATGACGTTCAGCCTCACCCACTATCGACAACGTGTTGGGCTATCGCGCAAAATTGGATCGCAACCTGTATCGAGCATCACCCAAATTGCTCTCCGCCAGACCTCAATTCATTACCGACAAGAGTTATCGACGTCGGCGAGTCTAGACCAAGACTCGTAGATGGGGCTGCTAAAGCCGAGAGATATACTGCTCTAAGCCACTGCTGGGGCCAAGGCCATCACCCATTATCTCGTACCACGTTATCAACCATGAACGATTTTCGCGATGGAATAGACTTATCTGATCTTCCAGCAACGTACCGAGATGCCATTGAAGTAACTCGCCGGCTCGACATTCAGTATATTTGGATCGATTCACTCTGTATCATTCAAGATTCCGTTGAAGACTGGGAGAAGGAGGCGAATAACATGGGAAATTATTACCAGAACTGCTTTCTAAATATATCTGCACTTGACTCTCCGCAGAGCGATACTGGATTCCTCATGCAACGACAAAGTTACTCATCCGTACAGCTAGATGGGCCATGGCACCTCCGCCCAGCAAGACGATCTTGGCGTCGAGTCTTCCAGGAGTCCCCACTGAGCCGGCGAGCATGGGTCTTACAGGAACGACTTGTCTCGACCCGGGTCCTGCACTATGGAAGGGATGATATGTTCTGGGAATGTCTGACATGTTCGACAAGGGAAAGCGATACGACCGAGCACAAGTTGACTAACCAAGAAACCGAATGGCCCAACTGATCGAGCTCCTTCTGTGCAGATCTTGGATGCAGATCGACGGTATTATCACAAAATCCCAGTTCTTTCGATTCAGCCTTCATGTAATTCGACGTGTCACTGTCCTCAAGCAAAATGTCCTTCATTCTCAAAGTATCCGCAATTCCCAAGTTTTGCACCTTCGTATTGTTCATAGCTTGAATGAGTGCTTCTCTCTCGACACATCTGGCTACAATATTCCTCTCCAGAGACCTCTTTATGGCCCTCACCTTACTTTCCAGCTCATTCACGAACCTGCGGGCCATATCTTCGTAATTCTTAGAGGTATCTGGATTGAATGCTGATGGCAATCGAGCGAGAGCGGCTCCACCCTCTAGAACAGCATCTAACTCTCGGCAGAGATCTAGTGCTTCTTGTCTCGCATTCTCAGGCAGTTGTTGGAACATTGGTTGCGGACTGATCTCGCTAGGTTCTTCCTGGACGAATTCTCGTAACATCTCCGTGGAATGCCACACCTTCTCCACGGCAAGCTCTGAAATAACTCGTGGCGACAGGTTCTGCATCCAGTTGAGGATCTCAAGAAACACGTTTTCGTCGAGTCGCTGTCGAGTCGAGACTTTGAACGTCAAGGAAGAAGCTGGCGGTGTGCTGATTGGAATATGAGGGCTTAGCTTCTCCAATTTGATATGTCGCCCACTGCCAGCTTGAAGCTCGACCCATACTGAAGTTTCGAATAGCCCAGACTGCTGTTTCATCAGGTGATTATGGAGCTTGGATATTGTGACACCGCGATTTCCTGACAATAACGACTTGATCTCTCGGATCATTATGGACGTGAAAGAGGTTGGTCCTGGAGGAGGTGTTTGTCTTTTCATTGAAGTGGCACAGAGTAGCTCGACCCTGTTCTTGACTTTTGGGCGCTCTCTAGCGGCGGAAGCAGAATAGCAGCAGTCCAAAATCAGCAGAACGTCTGCCTCTGCCTCATTCAAAAGTCGAGGTTGAATTTTATGCCAATCTATTGTTGGTCCACCGACAGTAGAGCTGCAAAGAAGTAGACTATCAGAATCCTTCTTGTAATCAAATATCAGATTATTATATGTCGCAAACTTACGTTGCCCATACTGCAAGCCTTGGCCTTTGACGTTCGGGATCATCATCAGCATCACCGTGACCACCATAGTGGATTATGAGCAAAGAATCTTGGGTCTTGTTCAACATGAAAGACAATATCTCGGCCTCAAGAGCAATCTGACTTTGTTTCAGGGGTATTTCGAACTGTTTGATGTGGTCTGGCGGGTAGCCAAAGCCTTTCTCGAACAAGTGCTCTAGAGCATCTGCCTCTTGCTTGAACCCGGCAGCTTTAGTATCTTGCCAGTAGAGCAAAAGCACGTAGACTTCAGCGTAGATGTTCTCTGTCCGAAAAACTCCTTTCAGTTTGCTGTTGAAGCGGTCCATCAAACTTCGGTCGTTCGACGCCATCGCTCGGAGCAGGGAAAGGTCGCGGCTGCACTTAGGCAGGAGGGGCGCGGAAAACTATAGTTGATAGAGTTGCAGGATGTCGCAATACATAGTTTTTGGCAAGGGAAAGCTTCAGAAAAGTTTGAAAGGATGAAAAGTAGATAAGGCTGAACATCTCACATGGAGCTCCAAAGCTGAGTAAGGAAGTGGGTTGAGTCACGTGCTGCGCTAGCCAAAATTTGAGGTTAGTCTCCCCAGCCACGTCAGGAGACAGAAGCACCAAAGTGATGAGCGGTGGGGTTTGGGCACGCAAAAGAACTTTTATTCTTGAGATTAATGTTAGTAGTGGTCCATGGTCTTCATTCGGCCAAGATGATCATATTTTCAGAATCATGTGACTAAAGTCACGTGCACACTAAGCTGTCTTTTTGGCCTTCGGCAATTCAGCATAACCACGAACGTGTGAGTTTCTAGCACAGCCCTATAATCTACTTCGCCACTTCTTCATATTCTCTTCGTTCGTCCTCGCGTATCTTTTGGTAAATACTGGCAAGCGCAGGGCGAAGATACTTGACGTCTGCCATGCCGCCTAATGTGGCGTTTCCAACAATGGAATCCACGAATGGGGAACTTCAACGCTTTAAGCAATCTCGTTTAATTCCCTTTGGATCTGGTTACGCCGCTATCGAGCAGCATTGTTAGTACGCAATTTTGAACCAGACCCCTTGCTCGAATTTTCTTATCTTTAAGCCCCATCTAGTCAAGCACTCATTGTCGTAGTGCAAGGGTATAGAAACGATCATATATTTAAGATTGTAGCAAATTTGTTGTTTTGAAGCTTCTTGTATTTTCTAGTTCGTTTGTGCCAACTCGAACACGTTTTGATAATTGGTCTTCCCATCTTCTGTCACATACTTCAGCATACACCTAGATGAAACTGCTCCTCGCGGCTCTCGTTTGGCTTGCTGCACTTGCATCTGCATCACCAGCTCTTTATATCACAAGATATGTTGAATCCGTACCAACAGGACCATTTCACTAACACGCACAACGCGCAGGAGCTTCATTTTCCCCTCATCACACACATCGAGTCCACTGTCCACGATCCAACCAATTACATATGCCTTGAACCCAACAACAGGGTAGGTATCGACTCTATGAGAGGACAATCGAGGAACATAACAGCCCACAGTTTGACGTCCATAGTTGCGGTGCAGGAGAAGCACCCCAGCCCGACCGGGATAGTTTGATGGAGTTTCATTCCCCATGGTATACTGGGAAGATAGACTGGAACTATATGATAAGCCATATTACGATTAGAGGAGGAATATTGCATATTTTTGTTGGTTCTTTTGTAATGTCAATCAGTATTCGTTAGTAAGGGCTGGCTTTTGGACGAGAAATATAATAGTAAGAGTAGGGGCCACCACACGTGGCCCACTTTAGCGAAATTGCTCGACGCGTCGATTTTCTATACTCCCTTTTATAACCGCGTTATTAAATCAACTAACTATTATTTTAGCCTATAATTTAAGATGAGTAATGGTCTTATATTTAGTTCCCCCCTATAGAAAGATAAGGGCGAATAGCCTACGCCTATATAGTAAACGATACGTAACCTTAAAAGATAAGGAAAATCGTAGCGCGAGATCGTTTCTAATACCTCTATTCCACGACGTACCGTATAACGCATTCTACTCTAAGAACACAGCCGCCGAGAGCTTAGAAAGAAAGCGCCGAAGCCTCACTTAATATCTATAAGGCAGATCCGCTAATATATTTAGCATATCTTAAAAGATTAGTCGACGCGCTACCTTACCTTTAAGCAAGTCCGTACGTAACTTGGTATTAAAGCATCTACGAGAACTATTCGACGAGAACTACGCCGCGCAGGCTATCGATGCTATATTACGTGCCCCCGGCCCTATATATCTCACAAATAAGCTAAGAAGAGATTAGGCTTCGCGCTTAAGCACCGGTGGTAGGGGATGTCTAACTACGCGGCTTTTCTATAAGTGTCAAGCGCCCCTAAAGCAGGGAATCACAAAGAGAGTGCCGAAAGGTGGTAATTAGGGCTCAATGCCAGTATTGTATACGCTTCACAAGTGTCCTCTCAAAATCGCACACAAGCTAAACTCTACTCCTTTACTCCTAAAGCTGCGAGCCCTTATAAGGGGTTCCCGCACTGGCCACGTAACTAGGCCGAAAGGGGCCCGACTGCCCTGCTGCCTTGCTGCCTTGTCACGTGCCCGTGACAATAAGATAGTAAGATCGGGGGCGACTAGCGGAAGGTTATATAATCGGACGAAGCTACGTTTAAGACAGGGAAGTGTAGAAGGATCTAGGTAACTTGTCGTATAGACGAAAAGCGGTGTATAAGTTATATGCGAAGTGTATACTAATTAGGCAGGGTATTAGTAATAATTTAGGGGGGGTTAGGCTAGGACTGTAACGACACGGACGATCACAAGCTGAGTAGAGGCATATGGGAGTGCGTACGTAGGCTAAAAGGATCGATTCCATAGGTCTAGTACTAAGGAAACGAAGAAGATAAAGAGAGAAGAGAAGAAGAGGAGAGAGAGCTAGCTAAATGAGAGGAAATTAGCCCGTGCGGCCGCGCCACGAGCTAGAATCCCCCTGGTTCAGGGGGGGGGGGGGGCCTGAACCGTGCACGTGACGCTCGTCGTTACAAGGACTATAAGTTAGAATTAGTATTTATAAAGAAGCTCCCTAGGCGTAGGGGCATTTGTTCTAAAGCCTACTTATAACAGGTTTTATAACCTATTATCTTTCCGCTTTTTAATCGACTAGGCCTAGAATATATCTTTATAGAAGATAGATTAAAGGTGCACGCTAGAAGCGCCCGACTACCCCGGCTTTCTTATAGTATTCGCGGGTTTAAGTAGCCTCCTTCTTTACCTGATTTGAATCTAATTAAGAAGGTCTGGCGATAGATGAAAGAAGAGTTAAAGAAATTAGGCTATATACCTAAAAGTATAGAGGATTTAAAGAGAGAGCTGTAAAAGCTTTAGGATTAGGTGGATCCACGTGACTTCCGGCACTATACCGAGTAATTGACTTGTAAATTAGAAGACGTGATCGCGGTGCGTGGATTAGCCACTATCCATTAATATATAATTCAAATCTGAGCCGATTTTATAAGAAAAGTAAAGAGATATTGAGAGTGGAAAAGGAAGGGTCAAATAATGGGTTTCGCTTAAGTGGGCCATGTGTGGTGGCCCCTACTCTTACATTCGTACAAACCCGTGTAAAACGACATATGATTATTTCTATGCATGTTAAAATTTATAAGTGAATATAAGAGACTAGATCGCAATGTATCGTAGCCAACACAGTAACGGTGCTTTTTCAACTTCTACTCAGCTCTAGAAATATGTATTCGCCGACAGCGCAACCTTTTCCCATTGCTTATTTCCAAATATTTTGCGGACATTTAGGCCAATCACTACGTACAAGTATAGACCCGAGGCTCAGTATATCAAGAGCGGATAAATCAGGAGCGTTTTCCTGCGCAATATACTCACATCACAAGTGCCGATAGGACGCACTACCGAAATAATCAAGACCGTTTACCCGGCCTCGCCGGCCCACTCTCGAACATTGTACTTGAGAAGTCACCAGCACATGTTGTCTGTAGTGATGGAGAGCACATAGTGGCGCATACCGAGGAAGATTTTTGCTTTAATTCAACTGCGTACTCACATGCTATCGAGAAATCAAGAAATCTTTCACAGCACGAAAATTGAACGTAGGAGGCAAATAGAAGAACACCTGAGCGGTACACTTCGCATGATTCTAGAATTGCAGAATACTTCTAGAATGATAGGGGGTTGAGATAAAGCCTATATATAAATGCGGGGTCGCCAATTAACAGTTGTTCATTGGCTACCTAAAGATCAGTAAACCTAAATTCAACTTCGCTTCCCATTGCCATCGTGGCTTATTATATTAGAATAGTGCTTCCAATTTGTTTCTAATAAAATAATTAATTGATTTTTAATAATAAGAATACAAAGCTACTCGATATACAGATCACACATATAATAAAGGGGGTTTCCCGACGTGAACATTTCGATTTTCTTGTGGAGAAAAGCACAGTTCAAGATTTAACATCATTGGTATCTTCTTAGGAACCAAATCCAACCTTCAAGAACTATGGTTTGGACAGGGTTCGCGCTCCTTGTGCTTCTTGCACAAGATGTTATTGCCCAAACAGGATCTGCTCGAGGATCGGATTTCCTGCGATTTGCCTGCTCTCAACTAGTCGTCGATCGGGTTGATCCTCTTGTTAACCCAGGGTTGGTACCGGCGTCACATATGCATCAAATTGTTGGAGGTTCCTCTTTCAATGCTACGGTAGAGTTTTCAAAGGTGCGATCTTTGAAGTTTGTATTAACTTCTCACAGATGGATCCTGCAACTCTCGATCCACCTACGGTTTCCAAGTGCACCTCCTGTAAACTGTCCGAGGACTTCAGCAATTATTGGACTGCTTCGATTTACTTTCAATCTCCTGAGAATGGCACATTCAAAAGAGTTCCGCAGATGGCGAACGGCCGTTTGAACGGCACTTTGATGGAGCAAAATGCTGGACTCACTGTGTATTACATGCACCCATTCAGTGGCACAAATAAGAACGTGACCGTGATGAAACCCGTAAGCTTGGTGAATGAACTAGCAGACTTACATGTACTAACATCGAGAAGGGTTTTCGAATGTTTGCAGGGGATCCAACACTTCGGAATCAAACAAGCGGGAGCTTGAAAATCTGCCATCGCTGTCTTGCAAAGAGCGATCGTACAATGGGTGGCAGCGGTGCTCCCTGCTCCTCGGGAGACTCTGCTGCGTTCCCTAGCAAACCGTGCCCAGGCGGTATTCGTGCCACAGTGATCTTTCCATCGTGCTGGGACGGGGTGAACTTAGACAGCCCAGATCACACATCCCATGTTACTTATGAGGCTGGTGCAGCTCTGGCAGGAGACACGTGCCCAACCACACACCCTGTCCGGATCCCGCAAGTTATGTATGAGGTGATGTACGACACGTCAGGATTCGCTGATCCACAGTACTTTAAAAACGGCAAGCAGCCCCTCGTTTATAGCTTTGGCGATCCGTAAGTTTCTCATCCTAGTAGACGTAGATTTGAGGACTGATCAAAGTGCAGTACTGGATATGGGGCACATGGAGACTATCTATTTGGCTGGAAGGATGGTGCTCTGCAGCGTGCTATGGATGCTCTTGGAACAAACTGCTTTAGCGAGACCTGCCCTGTCTTGAAGCTACAGGACTGGAACAGCGCTAATGGGTGCACCAAGGCACAGCAAGCCCAGGAAGACATCGGTACAAGTACTTGTGTGTATTATTTCTCTAATTTGAGATCTCTGCCTGACACACGGTTTAGGGCTCAAGGAATTGCCGGGTAAAATGCCGGTTCAGTAGGCCAAAGGCCTAGGGGCAAAAAGTAGTGTAACAACAGTTTTGGGCCGTCTAAAATCCCCAATATGACCCTCCTTTAGTTCTGAATCGTGCTTGAAGGGTCTGGATTACTAGAGATATCAGTTTGGCGAGTACGTCGGAACATATCATGCAAGTTGGTGCCGAGAATATCGATTAACTCCTAACTCCATGAACACTCACAGGACACGTTCTCACTGAACACATCGTTTAACTCCTAACTCCGTATCACCTACTGTGAGGATAAATTAGCACAGACTTCAACTGGTCTTCCGGTTGTTTGGTCGTAAGGCTTAATACGAGCACCACGTGAAATCTTACTTAGTATCCACATGACTAGCACTGATTCGCTCTCGAGAGATACTACCCAATTACGGCCGAAACCTCCAAGTATCCTACCCTGCCATGAGCCAAACACTGACCCTAGTAACATGTTATACACTCCACGCATTCAAGAGTAGCGAATGGGTCTGCAACCAATGATCCAGAGCTACTACAGACAGTCGGTCTACGGATTTGACCTATCCCGAGGCACCAATAAACTCCGTCTTAAGTCCAGCCTGCTCGAGCAAAGGCAATTGATGGGCAGAACATACATAGTTTAAGATTTCCCGCGTAGACTTAGCTTTCAAATAGTCACAAAAATCTCAAACTATCCACGAATTGGAAAAAGCCATCAAAAAGCAGCGCTCTTCAAGATGCCTGCCCTCCTTGGTAAACAGATCGGCCCCATCGGTTATGGCCTAATGGGTAATATGTTCCATTCCCATTTTTCCACGACTTGGGAAAGTAACTAAAGATAGGCTTTACTTGGCGTCCCAACCCCGTATCTTACGAACAAGCTTTCCAGGCCATGAAGGTAGCACTTGAGGCTGGCTCCAACTTTTGGAACGGCGCCGAATTCTATGGGTCCCCGAACGCAAACTCCTTGCATCTCTTGCACAACTACTTCACAAAATATCCAGAAGATGCTGATAAGGTAGTGTTGAGCATAAAGGGAGCTGCATTGCGAGGGCCAGGCACCTTGACGCCAACAGGAGACAAGGCAGGAATCACCCGAAGCATCGAAGAGTGCCTTAAAGTTTTGGATGGAAAGAAAAAGATCGATATATTTGCATGCTCGCGCATGGATCCAAAGGTCCCAATCGAAGAAACTGTTGGATATTTGGCGGCGTTCGTTAAGGAAGGGAAGATAGGAGGAATTGGTCTCTCTGAAGTTGCTGCTGCTACCATCCGTCGCGCGGCCTCCGTCCATCCTATCGCAGCCGTGGAAGTCGAGTTTTCTCTTTTCACAACTGACATCCTGACCAACGATGTAGCGGCAACCTGTGCTGAGCTTGGGATCCCAATTTTCGCCTACAGTCCACTTGGAAGAGGATACTTAACAGGAAAGCTCAAGTCTTTTGATGAAGTGACAGAAATGCAGAAGATGGGCCCACGTTTCCATGAGGAGTACTTCCACAAGAATTTGGAGCTTGTTGAGACCATCAAGAAGGTTGCCTGATAAGAAAGGGTGCACGTCAACTCAGTTGGCAATCGGGTGGGTGAGAGCACACTCGGGCACCAGAGGAAACCCTGTGATTATTCCAATTCCTGGCGCTACGACGGCCGATCGGGTTCAAGAGAATATGAAGGATGTTCAGCTTACGGATGACGAGGTGAACGAGCTTGGTGGCATTTTGGCTGCCATTCCGGTACAAGGGCCAAGAGTCCCGAAGTTTTTGGAGCACTTGGCTTGGGGTTGAATCTGAGACTGATGAAGTCAAAGTTTAGAATAGATAGTAATTCCGAACAGATCTGTCAGGCGAGAGTATTTTTGCCAGGAATTATCACCATGGTACGGAACGAATCGCTTGTCTCACGGAAAGCCAGAAATAAATTTTGACAGCACAATATGCCTCCCTCCATCCAATTCATGGACTACCTTTACTAATCTCCCTCTTCAAATCAGCCCAAAACCCGTTAAAAATATGACCAAGATAAAATCCGCTCCACAAGAAGTCCGCCAAGAGCGATGCGAGTTCAGCTTGACCCGCTATCCCGGCAGCTCGACACGATTGTGCAAGAAGTTTGATAAACCAAGGTTGATTAACCGACCCTATGCTAGCCAACCCTCCAATCGTGATTATCCAAAGAATCATCTCAGGGTATGCTATTTGGTAGGCTTGTACATCGATCATTTCTAGAAGTTCTCGAAATCGTGTAGATATCAATCTAGGGTCGCCACGTATTATTGCAGGCGTGTTCCAGGTGAACAGTAAAATATGTACCATGCCTGCGTTGGCGAATAATTTGTAAATTAGAACCGCCTTCCGATTTGTTGTTTCTGGAAGCTGGTGCCGCGTGATTGCTACCAGTCGATACGCGACGTAAAAAGAGAAATTCTGTAGGAATTGAAAATCTGCCTCAGCTATTCCCATCTCTTGCGCCCCCGCAAGCGTTTCTTTGTCCATTATGAGGTGTCGTAAGAAGCTGTAAACTTTTATGGTCTCTTGGCTGAGATCTGGCAGCCCTGTGAGGGTGGAGAGCCTGCTTTGATACCTAGCTGCAATGCCACTATAGTGCTCTGGGTGGAGGTCGGGACCAATAGCCATGTCACAAATTTCGACTTCCCAGTAGGGTTCAGAACCCAAGATCCAAGCACCAACAACATCATTCCTATCCATAATTAAAGTGTTAGAAAATTCTTGTTCTTGTTATAGCTCCCTGCTTGACTTACCAGATAGTTTGTTTAGCAATAGTCCTATTGCTAGCTAGAAGGGCTTTTATCCCTCCTCTACTCTTGACTAAAGCCTCTAGGCCATCGAGGTGAATCTTTCCACTAGCCTTAGATCGCCTGACCTGATAGAGTGGCTGTCTTAGCTTACACGATTCAAGTTTTGGCGGCAGAGGGAGCGCGTACCTCGAAGAAGGCTAAAGGAAGAACGCACCCAATAGTTTCGTCTTTTTCTGTGGCAGATTCATGATGAAAGTTGGCGATTCTTTTATTCACAATGCTAATTGCTTGACTAAGGTGATATATTGCCTCAGGCTTCATGGCGGTGCATCGAATTCTGCTCAAAGTTATGGAGACATGTGCGCACGCTAAATGAAACCAGGATGTATCAAATACCGCCATCTTGAGTAGGTCAAGTCTTCCTTCTATTGGTTTAACTGGCGAGTATGGGGGATTGAAAATAGAATGACAAACTGGGTCAACTGATCACTTGTCAGCAATAACACCACGTCAATGCAGCCGGGAACCTACTATTTCCAAACAAGTAGTAAGCATTTCCACTTTCATCTCCCGGCAAGATATTGAACGGGTCGAACTTATTACTCGTCCATCCTGGGTTGTTCTTTGAAACTCTTTGTATGAGCTGAATGAGCTGACCGCTAGGACATGCCGAGTTGGACGGTTCTTTGCTTCTGTCTGGTCCTTTGCTTCTGTCCAATCCAAAGTTAGGACGAAGTTGCCGTACAACTTGTTTTGGTCGGTTCTGCTTTCGGCCGAACAAATTCCGCTTAGCTTGAGAGCGTACCAGTCGTCGAGCTGCCCCTTTCGGCCTTGAGTGGCCGGTCTCGCCGATGAATAAGAATCGCTAGAGGTGGCAAAAGTGTCAGCAATTTTGGTAAGCCAGCGATACTTCTAATCTACCAAGAACGAGGGCTGGCTAACCGATTCACTCCATTCTGCGTCGGTGAGCGCAACGATGTCAGCTCCCGGTCCTCTCAAGGAGTCAAGTACATGCTACTTACTAGTGTAGTCTGATTCATCTTCCGGTACCACGGTACCCTCAATCTGCGGCTCGCGAAAGCCAGCTTCTCGCACTGGCCTAGAACGCACACTAATTGAAGCCTTCATGAGGAGCTCCGCTAGATCAGATCCCTTTAGCTGTAGCAGCGAAATGACGCTGAGATTGAAAGGGGTCTACAAGATCTTCCAATCAAAGGTCAATTAAGGAGGAAATATACTAGGCTGTAAACAGACTACAATTCTTTCCAATGTTTTCTTGGATGTGGGCTCGACTCCAGAAGCAAGAGCAGGGAGACGGCAAGCAGTTGGATTGAAGTACCCAATCTAGTCAATGTTGGGATATTCAGACATCCAATCATGAGGAGATGGATTATTCAGCGTCGTGCATATCTCAAGTGCGGGGTTTCTGTTATTTGTATTGAAGGTTGTCCATTTGTAAGCAGTCTTTCCAGCCACCAAGCCACGATTTTACTTTTTCGAGAGCTCAAAAATGCCTTCGAGTCAATGACCTGGTCAACTCAACTCGTTGCTTATTCTTTGAGAACACGACAACCCAAAGTCGGCCATTTGTATCCGGGCTTCTCAGCCAATAAGTGTTTTCTTTTTATCTTTGTTGATCTTTCCCTCCCCTCGTCCCTAAATTGGGAAACGATCCGCACGACGACGAATTTGTGGCTAGTAATTCACCATTGCGACCTAGAATCTGATGCCCATCCTTTGAGCCCGGAGATTGAGATCAAGCTTCCTGAATCACTCACAGACGCGAATTGAGTCAAAGAACTTCTCTGAGTTGCCTGTATGGTTGGTGAGTGCAAGGGATGCGACCGGCCACAGCTACTGAAAAGATACGGCTAGAGGCCTGTGGCAAGCCAACTTCACAAGTTGGAGATTATGCCTCTATCGTCTCCTCCTCCTCCTCCACCACCAAAATAGGTAGATTTGATAGTATCGTTTGTTCTGCCCTAGAATATTGATACAACCCATTCTATTATAGTATTAAGTATACTAAAAAGTATTTACTTTAAAGTTCTTTTAACTCGCTAAAGCTCCGTTAGTACTATTATTTAAACATAACAAACCAATATAAGAGGATAGAGTTTGGGTTAAGTGCAATTTGCTAAAGAGAGAGAATTCCGAACACGTAATAATATACTGAATCTTATATAGGATTATTAGGCCTTCCGAGGTGAGCCACTTAAGATACTTAGGGTGCTCAGGTTACTCAGGCGAGACGAGTCGACTGAGCCGAGGGTGATTAGCACCTGAGCAAGAACAGCAAGCTTACTAACTTCATGCGGAACGGAGCTCAAGGAAGAGAAAAATTGATTCATGCTACCGGACAACCCGAGGGCGCGGACTTGGCTAAGCCCCATGTTGCGCCACCAAACTCCTTTAATTTAGATGAATTGTGTTCCTCCCAGCTACCAAGAAAGCTTCAGTAATTTTATGTTTGTTTGTAGTATGATGTTCGGAGCCATCTAGAAGCATTAAATCATCAAACTCAATATGCATCGCGGCGCCGTCCTTACCCTGATCGAATTTCAGCATACCTTCCAAAGTTTTCCTCGCCATTGAAATCATGCCCTTAGGCACCTGAACTAATCGTTCGCATGGTTATATTTAGACTCGGGGTTGTTAAAGAGTCTCCCGCTTGTCAGGGGTGGAGCATATTAGCCGTCGTACCCCGAGTTCACGAGGTCCGGTCAGCACGGGCAGCTTGACCCGAACGCGGGAGACCATCTAATTGCTGTGCCACTGTTGGATGCTGTTCATATGTTTATATATTGATACTATCATGTTTCTCTAGAGTAGCTCAGACTATGGTACGAATGTAGTCACAACTCCGAGTGGGGGTGGCCCATGTAGGATTTTGCCGCATCATCGCAGCACACCTCGAGGAATACAACGGAGGCGTAGACGTTGCTGTCATTTGGTTCATGACGTGTTCAACTACGAGCATTGGTAGTCTGATAGTCACTCTCCCCACGGAAGTCGTTCACTTCAGCTGCTATATATTTCCAAGTCCTCGTTTTACCCCCCACGCATTCCTAACCACTTGCGACAAAGTACGAAATATTTTCACTACATTCACAATCCCTATTCAAACGCGTCAAACTCAGCTCTCCATCTACACAATGAAGGTCCCATATATTCTCCCATTGGTCTCCATTCCTGGGTATCATTTCACAGCCATGACTCCGACTGCAACAACAACTTCGAACCCTACCTCCACAGCATCTCCAATTTCTCCACCCGCCTGTGTAGAGGTTAGCGTAACAAACTATCTCACGAATGGGTCTTACTCTGTTAGCCTCAGCAGAGAGGATGGGTTGGAGTGTTTCATTCTGCGCTACGACTCCCGACCTTTCCAACGCAATGGCCTATATGAAGACCTAAATATGACTTGTCTTGATAATGGTGTGAACGCCACGTTTGAGAAAAGTGCAGCAGCAGGAGCTTCGGATGAATTATATGTGAAATATTTTGCCGAGGATGGAACTAAGATTTTCTTCGAGATCAAACCATTACTCGAGGAGGATTGGCTAGTCGAAGATGGAGCTGTGTATGAAAAGTATTTTGATAGTGTGGGATGTTCGAATAGTACTGCCAGTTAATTCGGGTATGAGATCGAGATTACGTCAACCTTCTTTACTGGGGAGTTTTCAGGTTCCTCATTCTAGTATATTACATATGAGATCCACCTATAGGATCGGGTCGAGGACAAAGGGACCGAAAGAGGTGCCATGGAGCAGATATCGAGTCTTAGTATACATTTAATACTATGAAATCAAATAGTAAAAAATAAATGTAGCTTTGTTTACCTCTGATCTCACCATAAACCTCTATCTCGTTTGGTACCGATAAATTTTTTTTTTTTTTAGACAACTACGGATTCATAAACTTACTTCTTCGGCCTGGAAAACCTGAGTTATTTTGAAAAAGAGAACACGTGTCGTAAGCCGAGGGGTCCTTTGTTGCAAAGGGCGTAGGGGTCGAGACTGCAGCCAGAATCGCCGCACGGCTCATTGCTTTTCCGTTTTTCATTTAAAAAGAGGCTATGTCATGTCAAATTTTGCTCCATCGCGTTCGTTAGGCACATGACTTGAACAGCAGACTAACCCATGTCACCATAAACGCAATAAATCTACCTTGCCTCGGACCGTCCCCGTATGCGGCAAGCCCTGGCGAAGCAAATCCAGAGTTGCCTGACCGAAAGGGCGGAAGACTTACTCTCCATACCATGCCTAGCGATTGGACTAAAATGCGCCCGCACTGCTCGCCAATGTCGATCTGGCTCAGATGAAGCCAGTACTGTAGTACAACTGGCGCTTCTTAGGATACGATAAGAGCAGGATTGTTTGAGCCCGGGATGGACAGAGAGGCTTGCATAGGCCTTTTTTTTTAAAATTTAAATTTATTTAAATTTTTTGGCGTAGATTTATCCTGTTTCCCTCAACCCCAAATACATGCATACATCAATCGTAATTCCTAGTAAACATTGGCCCTTTCTGCTGCCAAAGTAATGTCACGTGATGAGACCAGTATCAGAAAACTCCCTGGTTTCATTTGCTCTGAATCTCCTCCTGTCATAGTAGAAGCAATTGCGAAATCTATTTATGGGGCTGTGTCTCTATATAAGAGAAACGACCTGTAGGTCAATCTGCGCGCGTGTTTAATTTAATAGTCGGTTACCCTTCTCTGCTCGCTTCGCTCACAGTCGGAGAGAGCAAGTGTCCCGCGAAACTAAGTGTCCCGCCTACTTTTAGCGAGTACTTTAGATTAGCCCTATTGTCACGGGCACGTGACAAGGCAGCAGGGCAGTCGGGCCCCTTTCGGCCTAGCTGCGTGGCACGTGCAGAACCCCTTTTATATCGCTCGCAGCTTTGAGAGTAGAGAGACAGAGTTTAGCTTATGTACGATTTTGAGAGGACACTTGTGAAGCGTATACAATACTGGCATTGAGCCCCAATTACCACCTTTCGGCACTCTCTTTGTGATTCCCTGCTTTTGGGCCTCTTACACCTATACCCCACTAAAAATTAAGTACCCCGATAATAGAATTCGAGTTAAAACAGATATTCTATATATCTAAACTCATAATTTTTCTAAGGCTATAAAATCGGCATTTACCTTAATAGAATCGATTAAACTAGTAATACTCTCTATATCCGAATCGTTGTACGTGGGGGGAGGGGGGCTTAAATCCCTCTATTCCTAAACCTCCTCTTTTATAACTACTCTCTACGTAGATATATCTACTTTATTATCTAATTCTACCTTTACTAGTTAATCCTTAAGGGGAACTAGCCGTAATAGCTCATCCACTATAGCCTTTTCGCCTAGATAGCCCTTATTTATTAGTAGTAATTCCTCTATTATAATTAGTAACTTATCTAGTTTATAAATAGGGGCGAGGTCCTTAAGGGGGGGAAATGTGCTTAGGCGCTTATACTCCTCTAGTTAAAGTAATCTAGCCTTATTATCCTTATAAGCTTAAATTCTAAGTACTAGTAAAGCCCTCTTCTACTTACTTTTTGCCTACGTAAGTCGTTTCTTAGCCTTATAAAGCTTTTTAGAATTCTCCTTTAAGTCCCTTAATTTAATCTTTACTCTTAGCTTATTAATAATAAGTGCTAACCCTCTCTTATAAACACTACGCCGGGATTTAATCTTATATTTACTATCCTTATAGATCTTAGCCTAGAGGTTTTAGTACTCTATAACTATTAAGTAAGATATTTAGAGGTATATATTTATATCTATTAGGGTAGACTTAAAGTCTTAATAAGTATTATCTAAGAACTTAGTTAGATTATAGTCCCTAAATTTATAGACCTTTATACTCGTCTCTTATATTACCTTAGGGCTAGATATTAGTAATATAAGAAGATCTATATTATCTTCCTTCTTATCTAAATTATTAGCTAATCTCTTTCTCTTATTATATAAATAAACCTTCTTAATTCTTACTTTAAAGCTTAGAGGCTATATACTTAAGTCTTTAAAGGAATTAATAATTATATAGTGCTTAAACGTTTAAATATAAATTAATATTAGATCTCTAAAAAAAATAAAGAGATAGAGTACTTAAAGTTAAGGCCCTAAATAATAAACTAAATTACTAGCTTATAGTAATACTTCTAAGGGCGGAAGATATTAATATTTAGAGATTATAGTATATATATTAAATAAGAAGGAAAATAAAATAAATAAATATTATTCTTAGCTACCTTTAGTCTAAACTTATTAATTTAGTAAGATTAATAACTATTTAAGAGTAGAATCTTCTACGGCTTAGTTAGACTAGCTTATATATAAGGCTTAATAGTAGTGTACTACGTAAGCTCTAAGTAAGGCTAAAGAAGTATATTTAATATAATAGAGTCTTTAGGCTCTTAATACTTAATTTTAGTATTTAAACTAATTAATACCCTCCTTAAGGGCTTATAAGACACGTCTTATATCCTTTAACGTAATATAAGGACTACGTAGGCGCTATCCTAGAATAGTTAATACGCTTAGACTACGCTTCTATATAATCCTAAATCCTACTTATTATATTAACCCCTCTCCTAGACTCTTATCCCTAAGAGATTATTACTATTACGTAGACCTATATTTCCTACTTCCTAATCTTATCTTTTCTTATAATATCTCCTTATATTTTAGTCTACCTTATAAGTAAGTAATATACTTATTTTATCTCTCTATTATTAGCCTAAGGCCCTATAATTAATCTAATCTCTAATTATTATTAATCCTATCTTCTTATTAATTCGTAAATTATATTTTTATCTTCTTAACTTCTTAAAAGCATATTATAATTAATCTAATATTTATTTATTATTAATCTTATCTTTTAATTAACTTATAAATTATAACTTCGTTTTCCTAATATAGAATAAGGATTATACTATTAATCTAATATTTACTTACTATTAATCTAATCTTCTAAGTAATTTATAAATTATATCTTATAATTTCTTATATAATTCCTTAATAAAGTAGTATAGTAAATACGAGAATTAAGTAGAGAAAAGTAATATAAAACCCTTTTTCTTAACTCTCTTAGCCTCCTTTCCTTCTTCTATTAATAATATCTTCCCTAATTACCTTAGCCCTCCTTTATCTCTTTATCTCCTTTTTAAATATCCCTAAGCCTTACCTTTACCCTTATCCTTCTTCTCTTCTCCTTTCCTATTATTTATTATAAATACTCCTCTTACTTATTATAATATTACTCCTTATTTAGCTAGTACCCCTAAAGTATTAATTTAATAATACTACTTATAATATTCTAAGAACCTCGCGCAAAACCCTAATATCTATTATATTAAGTAAGGTAATTACTTAATTTATAACTACTATTAATTAATAAATAGGCTATACCACGCTATAAATACTCACCTCTCTTTAACCTCCCTTATACTAATCTTAAAAGTTCTATAATCCTACGTCCCTTACCTTAACTACTTACTCTATAAAGTTAATACTACTTTAGTAACGCCAGCTAACTCTAATTAATACTAAGCTACTATTACTATTATCACGGCTTAATAGGCTACTTATACTTCTTATATTAAAGTTACTATACACGGCGCCCACGTCCTTATAATAATCTAAGGCATAGGTTAAGCTATTCTTATAAGCTTAGCTTAAATATAAACTTCTCTTAATAATATTATTAATATTCTCTAGTACTAAGTAAGTATTTTCTTCCTATAACTATATTAACGGCTAACCTCCTTAAGGCTAACCTTCTACTAATCTCTTATAATACTCTAGATAATAATAATAATAATAATAATACTAATAGTAATAGAGGTAAGGGTCTAGTAAGCCTAAGTAAGGATTAAAGCTAGATTAGTATAATATATAATAGTAGGGTCTCTTAATACTTCTATATAGTTTTCAGATAGGTTTTTATAATAAAAGCGTTTATCCTTTATACCTCTACTTTACTACTAGTATAATAACGTTCCCTTAATCTAAATACTCTTATAATACTTCTAATACGTAAGTAAGGTTCTTTAGTAGTTCTTATATATTATTCGTAAGCATATAGCCCTTCTAATAAACGAGATACTCTCTCCCCTTCTTACTCTCTTAATATACTAAAACCGACTCTATATCGTATTCCTCTTCTCTATTAATCTTAACTAGCTCTAGTTCTAAGACGGTGCCCGCCTAGCAGTACTATAGCTCTAATAAGGAAATATAGAAGATATTATAAATCTTATAAGAAGGTAGTAATTTTAAATAATATACTTATTTATAAGCCCCTATAATCTTAATTACTTAGAATAGTCTTAGGTACTTATCTATAAGCTTTACGCTAGGCCGAAGCTATTAAATATCCTTTATATAAAGTATAACCTTATCTCTAATTTTAAATTCTCTAGTAATATATTTCTTATTATAATACCTCTTTTATATATCTACTATTTCTTACTAATACTTCTCTAAAACTTCTTACTCTTCTTAGATTCTCTTAATTCTTTTTATTACTACTAGCGCCTCCTCTTCTAAAATATTATCCTTAATATATAGCTTAATATTTAGGTAGAAACTATATAAAGTATAGAATAGAGATATTCCTATTATTAAATACTATAAATTATTATATATAAACTTAGTAAGTATTAGCTTTGTGGCCTAGTTGTCTTATTAGTAGCTAATATAATACCTAAGGTATTACTCTAATATTTAATTTAAATTTTCTATTTATCTATTAGTCTATAAGTGAAATATAGTACTTAGTCGTCTTTAGATCTTTAAATAAAAGTAGAGACTCGCCTAAAACTTACTTGTAAAAATAGAGCCTCTATTACTTATTATACCTACTAGGATACTAAAGTCTTTAACTATATATAGTATAAATAAGTCTACTAGCTCTAGGGCTATAATTTCTTTTATTATTAGGATATATTATACTCTCTTTATATATTTATTAATAATAATAAGGATTAAGTCATAAACCTTACCTTTAAATCTTAATAATAGTAACCTTATAATAAAGTCTAGTATAATCTCTTACTATAGTTTAGATAGGATAGGGAATAAACTAAGTATATTATAGGGTAGATATCTCTTTACCTTCGTCCTTTAATATATTTAATATATTCTTATATAGTCTTACACGTCCTTTCTTATACTATACTAAAAGTACTTTCTTTAGAGGATCTCTAGCGTCTTACTTATACTAAAGTAGCCTCCTAAAGGATTATTATAGTTTACTTATAATAGCTTAGCTTTTACTACTAGCTTGTCTAGTATATATATAGTGTTATAATATCTTAATAACTTAGTTATATTAAGTTCCTAAGTCTTAATAGCTCTAGCTATAGTAGGTTTTAGGAACCTCTTATACTATTATTATTATATAAAAGGATTACTCCCTTATAGCTTTAATAATAGTTTAATTAGTACCTCTCTACTCTCCTAGTATACTATTTCGGGTTCTATTATTACTATAGTAATAACCTATAGTATATACTATTTATAACTAGCTATACTAGTAATAGGCTTAAGTAAGGGCTCTATACCCTCTACTTTATTACTAAGATAGTCTTCCTTTTCTTTAGAATTCCTTAGTATCTTACTAATCAAGGAGTGCCTACTTCCTCTCTCTTAGGCCTTATTCTTTAATATTATAAGGTCGGCGTAACGGCGTATAGCCGCTACTTATAAGGCTTTCTATTCTATATTTTTTAGCTTATTATATAATATAGGTAATAACGAGCCTTCTAAAGCTCTTTCTACTAAGTCTAGCCTTCTTAATAGCCTATTAGCGGGATTACTACTCCCTATTTAATACTTAAGCGTAAAGTTAAAAGTAGCTAACTCTTTAACCTACCTAGCTTATCTACTATTTAATTTTCTCTTAGTTATAAAGTATTTAAGGTTATTATAGTCCGTCTTTATAATAATAATATACTATGTATATATTAAGTAGTATCGCTAGATATAGAATACTAAAATAATAGCTAATAGCTTAGAATTATATATTTTATATTTATATTTAACTTCTAATATCTTCTTTAAATAAAAGGTAATAGGGTACTATTATATATTTATACCCTTGCTAAATAATTAGGATATAATACTTATAAGAGTAAATCCTAAAGTATTAGTCTCTATTATAATCCTTAATACTAGATTAAAATAATAAAGGATAAGCGCTATTATAAATATAGTTTTTAACTCTTTAAAAGCTTATACTACTTCTCTTATCTAGATAAATAAGTCTTTAATCTTATTATTACTCCTTAATAGGTCGGATAAGCCCTTTACTACCTTAGAATATTTATAGATAAACCTCTAGTAAAAGTTAGTAAACTCTAGAAATACTTAAACTTCTCTAATACTCTTTAGAGCTAGCTAATCACGAATAGTAATAACCCTACTAGCCTTTATCACTATACTATTAGGACTTAAAATAAACCCTAAGAACTTAACCTTCTCTATATTAAACTCGTATTTCTCTAGGTTTATAAAGAGCTAATATTACTCTAACTATTTAAGTACCTCTTAGACTATCTTTATATAGTCCTCTAGGTTCTTAGAGTAAATTAAGATATTATCTAGATATACTATATAGATAATATCTATAAGTCCTACGAGCGCGTAGTTAATATACGCCTAAAAGGTTATAGGGGTATTAGAAAGTCCAAATAGTATAATATAATACTTAAAGTGCCTATAATATATATAGAATATAGTCTTTTACTTATCGCCCTCCCAGATTTATAGCTAATAGTAAGTATCCTTTAAATCTAGCTTTATAAAGATCTTCGCTCCCCTAAGCCTATCTATAGTCTTATTAATAAGTAGTAAGGGCGTTTTATTCTTAATTATAATCCAGTTTAACCCCTAATAATTAATATAGAGATAAAGTCCGCCTTCCTTCTTTAGAATACATATAATTAGAGTATCTACTAGACTAGTAGAATAATAAATCTAACCTTTTACTAAGCTTATATTAAGATATTCGCGTAGAATATTAAGCTCCTTTTTAGATAGGGCATAGATAAGACTATATAGTAGTTATAAGCTAGATTCTAGATTAATATAGTACTCTATTATATAGTAATTAGGAAAGATACCTATAATATTAGTAGAAAATACCTTAGAAAGGTCTTAATACTTCTCTAGAATATAAATAACCCCCTTTACTAATACTATAATAATACATTAGCCTCCTAGTACTAGTATTATAATTAAAAGATAAATATATAATCTACGCTTTAGTTCTTTAGTAAATTCTTTTATACTTATAACCTCTAGCCCTTTTAGCTAGATCTAGTATCTTTATATTACCTCTTTAAAGGAGATTAAGGGGTCTATAGTAGTTAGCTAAGGGTACCCGAGTATTATATTAATATTATTAAGATTAAAATCATATAATATAAAGCGTATATCATACTCCCTATAGTCCTTAAGTAAGTCCTTAGCAGTTACTTTAAAAACATAGTCTCTATATAAGTAAATCCTTTTCCTATCTAGTAATACTAATAGCGTTACTTCTTTATTTAATAATAGAATATTTATCTCTAAAGTAAGTCTCCTTTTCACGTAATTTACCTCTGCCCCTAAGTCTACTAGTACTTTTACTTATTAGCTATTATTCTTTATCTTAAGGGTAATATTAATCACGAGTCTTATTCCTTAAATCTCGCCTAGTATAATATAAATAAGTATAACTACTACAGGGCGCCCTCTTTTCCCTACTTCTTTAGTTCTAGGTAGGTATATACTCTATAGTCCTCTTTATTATAGTTAAAATAAGCTTATGTAGTATAAGCGCTAGTATAGTGCCCTTTCTTCTTATATTTATAGTAAGTTACGCTACTCCTATCCCTAACTCCTATAATTAGTATACTATTTAAGCTTATAGTTATATTATTAAAACGTCTTCTTCCTAAATCCTATTATAATAACTAAGATCTTCCTCTCTTCTATTAATATTCCCCCTTATTAGAACCCGTGCCTTTATACCTCCTATATCCTAAGGTCTCCTTATAGCGCCCTAGCTTATTACTAAATAGACTTAAGTAGTTCTTTACCTATACTACTATAGTAATTAGCTATTCCCAGCTTATTAGAATATTCCCTTAGTAGTTAATCTCTATATATATTTCTGGCTTTAGTTTACCTAAGAGGTTATTCCTACTTTATAATCCTTTATTATACTCTAAGTTATCTTCTAAGCTATTTAAGTAAGATATAAAACTCTAGACGCTCTAGTTTAGGCATTATATAGCCTCCTAATATTTAGTAATTACGTTAATACTATAGTTCTCTAGGTTAGAGATAGTATTCTTTATAAATTCTATAAATTCCTCCTAGCTAGTATTATCTATACCTATTATTTACTCCTTCTACTTTTATACGTCTTACGTAATACCTTTAAAATAAGATATATAATATATAATCTTAGTAGCGTCTATATTTTATATTATATCCCTATCTTCTCTCTACTTAAGCTCCGCTTAGTAGAAGAAGTCCTAGGCTTCCTTAATAGTCCTTCCCTTATAATTTAGTAACTCCCTCGTCTTTAGTATATAGTAGATAGGATATACTATAGGCTAGGCGATAGGTATATACTATATTACTATAGCTATACTTATAAACATATTTATACTCTTAAGCTAGCGGATCTAGGCTTCTATTACCTCTAATTTAGCCCTAATTTATACTTCCTCCTCTAATTTAGTAATATAGTAGTAAGCTACTACTAATTTATCTACTAGCTCTATATTCGTTAATTCCTAGCTTAGTTATCCCCTAAGAGTCCTACTACTATCTATAAGCGTGTCCCTAAGAGTACTTCTAATACTTCTTAATCCTCCTAGTACTATAGTAATAAATTACTTAACTACTTTATAATAAACTACCTCCTAAAGGTTAGATTAATTAGAATATAAGGCTTAATAATAGTATACTATGTAAGCTTTAAGTAAGGCTAAAGAAGTATATCTAATGTAATAGAGTCTTTTGCTCTTAATACTTAATTTTAGTATTTAAACTAATTAATACCCTTCTTAAGAGCTTATAGGATACGTCTTATATCCTCTAGCGTGATATAGGGATTATATAAGCGCTATCCTAGAATAGCTTAACACGCCTAGACTACGCTTCCACGTGATCCTAAGTCCTACTTATCACAATTACTACTACTTATAAGGCTTTCTATTCTATATTTTTTAACTTATTATATAATATAGGTAATAACAAGTCTTCTAAAGCTCTTTCTACTAGGTCTAGCCTTCTTAATGGCCTATTGGTGGGATTATTACTCCTTGTTTAATACTTGAGTATAAAGTTAAAAGCGGTTAACTCTTTAGTCTACTTAACTTATTTACTATTTAATTTTCTCTTAGTTATAAAGTATTTAAGGTTATTATAGTCTATCTTTATAATAATAATACGCTATATATATATACTAAGTAGTATTACTAAATATAGAATATTAAAATAGTAACTAATAACTTAAAATCATATATTTTATATTTATATTTAACTTCTAATATCTTCTTAGAATAAAAGGTAATAGAGTACTATTATATATTTATACCCTTACTAAATAATTAAGATATAATACTTATAAAAGTAAATCCTAAAGTATTAGTCTCTATTATAATCTTTAATATTAGATCGAAATAATAAAGGATAGGCGCTATTATAAATATAGTTTTTAACTCTTTAAAAGCTTATATTACTTCCTTTATCTAGGCAAATAAGTCTTTAATCTTATTATTACTCCTTAATAGGTTAAATAAGCCCTTTACTATCCTAGAGTATTTATAAATAAACCTCTAATAAAAGTTAATAAACCCTAGAAATACTTAAACTTCTCTAATACTCTTTAGAATTAACTAATTATAAATAGTAGTAACCCTACTAACCTCTATTATTATATTATTAAGACTTAAAATAAACTCTAAGAACTTAACCTTCTCTATATTAAACTCGTATTTCTCTAGGTTTATAAAGAGCTAATATTACTCTAACTATTTAAGCACCTCTTAGACTACCTTTATATAGTCCTTTAAGTTCTTAGAGTAGATTAAGATATTATCTAAATATACTATATAAGTAATATTTATAAGTCTTATAAGCGCGTGGTTAATATATGCTTAAAAGGTTATAAGGGTATTAAAAAGTCTAAATAGTATAATATAATACTTAAAGTACTTATAACATATATAAAACATAGTCTTCTACTCGTCGCCCTCTTAAATTCATAGCTAGTAATAAGTATCCTTTAAATCTAGCTTTATAAAGATCTTTACTCCTCTAAGCCTATTTATAATCTCGCTAATAAGTAATAGAGGTATTCTATTCTTAATTATAATCTAGTTTAACTCCTAATAATTAATATAAAGACGAAGTCCGCCTCCTTTCTTTAGAATAAATATAATTAAAGTACTTACTAGACTAGTAGAATAATAAATCTAACCGTTTACTAAGCTTATATTAAGATATTTATATAGAATATTAAGCTCCTTTTTAGATAGGGCGTAGATAGGACTATATAATAGTTATAAGCTAGATTCTAGATTAATATAATACTCTATTATATAGTAATTAGGAAGGATATTTATAGTATTAGTAGAAAATACCTTAGAAAGGTCTTAATACTTCTCTAGAATATAAATAACCCCTTTTATTAATATTATAGTAATATGTTAGCCTCTTAGTATTAGTATTATAGTTAAAAGATAAATATATAATCTACGCTTTAGTTCCTTAGTAAATTCTTTTATACTTATAACCTCTAGCCCCTTTAGCCGGATCTAGTATCTCTATATTACCTCTTTAAAAGAGATTAAGGGGTCTATAATAATTAGCTAAGAGTACCTAAGTATTATATTAATATTATCGAGATTAAAATTATATAATATAAAGTATATATTATACTCCTTATAATCCCTAAGTAAGTTCTTAGTAACTATTATAAAAACATAGTCTTTATATAAGTAAATCCTTTTCCTATTTAATAATACTAATAGTATTACTCCTTTATTTAATAATAAAATATTTATCTCTAAAGTAAGTCTCCTTTTTTGTCAAGCGCCCCTAAAGTAGGGAATTATAAGAGAGTGCCAAAAGGTGGTAATTAGGGCTCAATACTAGTATTATATACGCTTCACAAGTGTCCTCTCAAAATCGTATATAAGCTAAACTCTACTCTTTTACTCCTAAAGCTGCGAGCCCTTATAAGGGGTTCCCGCACTAGCCACGTAACTAGGCCGAAAGGGGCCCGACTGCCCTACTACCTTATCACGTGCCCGTGACATTTTTATATAATTTACCTCTACCCTTAAGTTTACTAATACTTTTACTTATCGGCTACTATTCTTTATCTTAAGGGTTATTGAAAGGTATAAGGTAGGAGGTGCGGAAGGTAGGTAGACATAGACAGTGCTACTGGTTCAATTGGATAGAGTTACAGGCTGAGGACCCCTATTCTACAGAGTATATATAGGTGTCTGGCACGTGCACGCTAGAGCTCGCCTACGCGAGCCTCTCACGCTGACACGTGACTCCTTTCCTGATCCGGGCTCAGGAACTAAGAGAGCTGCACTTACCTGAAACTCTCAACAAGGGTAATATTAATCACGAGTCTTATTCCTTAAATCTCGCCTAGTATAGTATAAATAAGTATAACTACTATAAGGTACTCTCTTTTCCTTATTTCTTTAATTCTAAGTAGGTATATACTTTATAACCCTCCTTATTATAATTAAAATAAGCTTATATAATATAAGCGCTAGTATAATACCCTTCCTTCTTATATTTATAATAAGTTATACTACTCCTATTCCTAACTCTTATAATTAATATACTATTTAAGCCTATAACTATATTATTAAAACGCCTTCTTCCTAAATCCTATTATAATAACTAAGATCTCCCTTTCTTTTATTAATATTCCCCCTTATTAGAACCTACGCCCTTATATCTCTTATATCCTAAGATCTCCTTATAACGCCCTAGCTTATTACTAAATAGACTTAAGTAATTCTCTACTTATACTACTATAGTAATTAGCTATTCCCGACTTATTAAGATATTCCCTTAATAGTTAATCTCTATATATATTTCTAGCTTTAATTTACTTAAGAGGTTATTCCTACTCTATAATCCCCTATTATATCTTAAGTTATCTTCTAAGCTATCTAAGTAAGATATAAAACTCTAAACGCTCTAGTTTAAGTATTATATAGCCTCTTAATACTTAATAATTATATTAACGCTATAGTTCTCTAAGTTAGAGATAGTATTCTTTATAAATTCTATAAATTCCTCTTAGCTAATATTATCTATACTTATTATTTACTCCTTTTACTTTTATATATCTCACGCCACGCCTTTAAAATAAGACGTATAATATATAACTTTAATAGTATCTATATTCTATATTATATCCTTATCTTCTCTCTACTTAAGCTCCGCTTAGTAAAAGAAGTCCTATACTTCCTTAATAGTTCTTCTCTTATAATTTAGTAACTCCCTCGTCTTTAGTATATAATAAATAAGATATATTATAAGCTAAGTAATAGGCACACGCTAAGTTACTATAGCTATACTTATAGACGTATTCACGCTCTTAAGCTAGTAGATCTAGGCTTTTACTACCTTTAATTCAGCCCTAATTTATACTTCCTCCTCTAATTTAGTAATATAGTAATAAGCTACTATTAATTTATTTACTAGCCTTATGTTTATTAATTCCTAGCTTAGTTATCCCCTAAGAGTCTTACTACTATTTATAAGCGTATCCTTAGAGGTATTTCTAGTACTTCTTAATCCTCTTAGTACTATAGTAATAAATTACTTAATTACTTTATAATAAACTATCTCTTAAAGGTTAAATTAATTAAAATATAAGGCTTAATAATAGTATACTATATAAGCTCTAAGTAAGGCTAAAGAAGTATATTTAATATAATAGAGTCTTTAGGCTCTTAATACTTAATTTTAGTATTTAAACTAATTAATACCCTCTTTAAGGGCTTATAAGACATGTCTTATATCCTCTAGTATAATATAGGGACTATATAGGCGCTATCCTAGAATAGCTAATACGCCTAGACTACGCTTTTACGTAATCCTAAATCCTACTTATTATAACGTAATTAATTAATTAAAATATAATAATACTATATTATTATTTATATATCTAGTCTTAGTATAAGTAATTCTTTCCTTTTTAACTAGCTCTTAGGCTATCTAGTTCTCTATAATTTTCTAATTAGGAATAATTATAAAAGGAGGAGGAGAATTACTATTATCTACTTAAATAACTTTATAAATAATAATAGATTTCTTATTCTCTAGACTAGTTATATATATCTCCTTAATCTCTATTAGAACGACTATAGACTACCTTCCTATATAGCCTATATAAGCTCTTAATTTATTAAAGTTAATAATATTTTTAGCTTTTATAATCTTAAACTTTTTAATAACTTTATAATAATTAGTAAACTATTTCTTAATATCTACTTCTATATAAGAGTTAAGTCTTTTATATAATTAACTTCGTCTTAATTATATAGAGCTTCTTATTATTATATAACTAGTTTATAAACTATTAATCTAAAGGAGGAGGTATTAAGGGGTTCTACTTCTAAATTAAATATTAGAATATATCTTATAATATTAAGAGTAGTACTTACTAAATATAGATAAGAGATCGTACTAAGTACTATTTAATATATAGTACTAAGTCCTATTTCCTATTACTTATAATAGTACTAATAAATAGCCTCCTCTTTTACCTTATTTAGGATCTTATTATTTCCCTTATACTTATTAAACGTACTACTTACGTTCCTTATATAGTCTTTAGATCTATAAATAGACTTCTATAAAGATTCCTCTTTAATATAATATATCCTTGCCGTAGACGCTAAGGTCTCTTCCTCGTTCTTAAGGGCCTAAAGGCGCGTGTTATTAAAGGCTTAATTATAGTTAGGCTTGGTTTTATATAAGTAGTAGTAAAAATTAGGGGATAACTCTCTAATACGAGAGTTATCTATGAGTAGGATACCCGTATATGATCGAGATATTAGAATTGGCGTGTTAGTTCATAAAGAATGTCATAGACGTGTAATAGAGGTACCGCGTTTTTAGTGTGGTTTCACGCTAAAATTAAGTCGCGCTATTTGCCTAGCGGGACACTTGCTTTCTCCGACTGTGAGCGAAGCGAGCAGAGAAGGGTAACCAACTATTACATTTAAGCGAGCCGAAAAAGGGGCAAATAGGGAATCAACCAAATCGCAATCATACAAATGCACTTAATCTTCCAGAAATCAATACTTAAAAGTCTGCGGCAATTTTTCATAGCGCAGTCTTCTAGTCTCACGAAGCGCGATTAGCTCCTGCGTTGTTTAGCATACCCGCTCTTTCCCATTTTAGATCGGACGGCAACTTTCTAGTTCACCTTCAAACATTACCAATTTCCTTGTCAGAACTCCCAACTTCAAAATTGTACGAGAATAATGTCAGAAGTCAAGAAATCCCCTCGCTCCCAACGGAAGGGAATTCTCTTCACCTCTGCATCCACAAAAAAACATGACCTTAACAAACCTATTTCTCAAGACAGAAGCACGCCAATTCACACCCCGCCTCACGAAAAATCGACAATCATAACAAAAATTCTAATCCTCTCCGACACCCACGGCTATGCCTCTCTCCCCTCCCGTCTCCCCTCATCCCTCAATCTCGACCTCGCAATCCACTGCGGCGACCTCTCGCAACACGGATCCCTTTCCGACTACCGCCGCACACTTACCCTAGTCTCCTCCCTCCCCGCCCCTCTAAAGCTCGTCATCCCAGGGAACCACGACCTCTCTCTTGACCCCTCCTTTCCCGTCTCAAACCAGAACTTCACCCTCACGGAAAGGCAGGAATTACACACTCAAGCGCACAGCCTCTGGACTGGCGCGGAAACGAAAGCCGCAGGAATCGTCCTTCTCAAGCCCGGGTTCCACGAGTTTGTTTTAGGGAATGGGGCGAGGTTGAGAGTGTATGCGATGCCTTATACGCCATATCCTGCGGGAGTGGATGCTAGTGAATGGGCATTCGGGTATGCTTCTTCGAGGGATATGTATAATCCGGCTGGGGCAGGGATTTGGTATTCGGTGGAGGGAGGGAGGGAGGAGATGCTGATTGCGGATGAGAGGAGGGGTGAGGTGGATGTGTTGGTTAGTCATGGGCCGCCGAGGTATAGGTTGGATTTGACGGAGAGGGGGGAGAATGTTGGATGTAGGCAGCTTTGGAGGGCGGCTAGGAGGTGCAAGCCGAGGGTGCATGCTTTTGGACATGTACATGCGGGGTATGGGGCTGAGAGGGTGGTGTGGAAAGAGGATGGAGGGAAGCTGCCGAGGGATGACGATGTTGAGGATGGGATTGCTCGGGTGTGGAAAGAGGAAGAAGTATTAGGGGAAGGTGGTGCGAGGTTCCTAGAGGTTAGGAAGGAGAAGCGAGAAGAGACGATATTCATCAATGCTGCGCTTATGGGAGAGGGGGGTCTGGAAAGAATACCCTACATATTAGAGATAGAGCTTGCGAGCGCTGAAGCAAAGGTACCGTGAGATCAAGTGGGGATCGAATCCACTAGAAAAGAGGGCTTCGAGAATCAAGAGATTAATATGCATTACTATGAAAACCGTCGAAGTTTTTTTTAAAAAAAAAATAGAAAAAGGGGGGGGGGGGACCATCTCGGGATTCAACACCTGAAAATGCATCAGGCCTACTACTCAAGTCAACATCAACCGTTCCCAACGCCCAGAGCATTGCCCTGTGCCCGAGCGTGGCCTGAACTTGCAGCGCAGGCAAATTTTCAATTGTGGTTTCCACTAGTAAACTTCTTCAATTAAACTAACTCATTCCAGCCCCTTAATATTGGGAAACGGTTTCAAAGACTGACCACTAAGTTTCTAAATATCCGAAGGCTTTTTGAATGAGGCAACCACAAGTATACAAACTGCATTGCTTAACAACATGGTTACTTAATTCCAGTTCCAAATCAAAGTTAGGATTATTTTCTCAAACAAAGCAAACCAAAACTGAATGAAAATGATGAAACAAATAAGTAGAAAATACCCTGAAATAGACAATGCTCAAGAAACGTGAAATAAATTAGAAAGACGTTCTCCACCCTTAAATATACCTTGTTGATTTGTATAATAGCGTCATGGAATATTCCAAATCACAATTCTGTATAAGCTTCTTGAAGCTTCTGATACAGTGATGCCGCAGGCCCAGCAACTTTCCGTAACCACTTCCTATTCAATTACGCCGGAGACCCAAATTGCAAGAATACTACTAGAACAGCGGCATATCTATCCATAACCAGTAAACATGTGCTCACTATACTTAGAAGGATAACATACGCAGCTGTGGCAGCAAGAACAGCTCCCGGCTCAGCGGTCGTTGAGTTAGATACTAGAATCAGGAACCCAACGACAAATCCAGTAATCACAGCCAGCTTAGTGATCGGTTGAGTCAATGCCTGGAGGGTCCACATCGGTGCGATCAGCATACCAATTCCTATTGCCATGATGATGAATGTGTTGAAAGCATTCCCCACTGATTCTGGATTTAGCAATGGAGTGGACTTTAAGTCCACTGACCCAATGTATTGAGGCAATGGTTCGTGGATCGGTAGTTGAGTCACGGATTTGGGATCCCTCTTGGCATGGAATTGGTTCCACTTTGTCTCGAGAGGAGACAAGATATGGTTGTAGAGGCCATCCCAGGAAATTCGCAGCACAAAGTAAATGGTGTAAGATAGCGGATTAAGGAATCTTCTGAGGGCCGTCCTTTCCTTTGGTGCGACATAGAACAGCTCCTGATCATATGACAAGTACGCCCTTTCCTTATCATCTATGGCATTTAGATTGATACTATGCCAGTTTTGTATCGAGATGATGTCTTGACGTGCTGCGCTGCGGAGTTTCCGTAGCTCTGCCTGCTGCAGAACAAACGCATCTGTGATTCATTAAAATGACTCTGAACATATTATCTCCGATACTTAAACTCACTATATTCCGTCATCTTCTTTTGTAGACTCGCAATAATCCTAACACGACTCTCATTGGTTTCATGGCGGAATGAGCCATTGTGGTGCCAAGGTGCAGACTTCTGGCTACACGCCTGATCGATCGCTTCAAGATCTCCGACAAGATCTGATACTTGGCCTTGAAGGAATAGTGCAACTCGAACACTAGCGGCATCGAACCGCCTCAAGACGAAAAAGTCGCTTTCAGAAGCAATGAATTGCGTGTATCCTTTATATCCCACATACTTCCATGCACATGTGTAAAGGTCCTCTTCAGTCAACTGCTCTGACTCCGCGGAATCTATCCCCAAAGAAGTTTTCAAAGGAACAGGTCTTTTGGAGTTCTGGCTAGGCAAAGCTGTAGTTCCCAATTCCACCTGTTGAGCTGTGTTGCCCGAAGCCTCGTGAGAAGAAGTTATAGTGATTTCACCTGGCGTAACTGCATCACTCGAAGTTGCCTCATGGACAGAGCCCATTGCGTCTATATATTGAGGCGTTAGAGAGATGAGAGCGATGGTAAAAGCTTGAGATAAGAGCAGTGGAATAATTTGGGCTTCAATTTGCAGTTGGTGGCTGTGGCTGTGGCTGATTTTGAAAGTCACATGCAGGTCTGTAACACCATACCCGTTGATTGGATTGATCAACTGTGTTACAATGCATGGTCACATGGTTAAATGGTCCAAAAAAATATGTTTGCCTTGATTGTCTTCCACCCAGAAAAGTCTACGAAGTTAATAAATTTTACTTTATTTTATTATATTGGGAAAATACAACCTTGGAGGATGCAATTCAGAGCCAGATTGCTAATGTTTTACAAAGTGCCAAGGCTAATCCTCAGGCAGAAGTTCAGCCTTTTCACGTGACGCAAGAGAAGCAGCGCTGATGGCCGCAGGCGGGATTAGATCCTCAGGCAGAAATTCCCACTCCACGTGCAGCAGGGGAACTAAGCTAATGCAGGTATGAGAATGAGGCTAACCACAGACAAAATATGGTCCAAAAACCGATTACAGAGAGTTTGAACTGAAGCCGATTCCGAACCTTAGTATAGTCCCAACCGGACTCGTCAGGAATATTGGGGTCTGCCACGCGTCGACGCAGCCACATTCAGTCCCCCGCACCCGGCGTGCCTGCCTGATGCCGAATTTTCTACCGCGCATAATCCGGAACGCGACGTTTCCTCTCCTAATTCTTCGAGCCCTTTTGCTACCTCTCTTCATCTACCTTTTGGTGCCTCCCTCTTGAACTCTTGCACTCAGTCTTTCTTTCTACATATCGATCATTTCCAGCCTAGTTGACATCCTAATTCAACGAAGGATGTGGTTGATCGAAACTAAAAGTCTCAAGCTTGAATATTTCCTCGGGGACGCTATTCCGGAGTACGCGATTTTATCTCACACCTGGGGAGATGGGGAGGTTACTTTCCAGGACTGGCAGCAGAATTTCCGAAAAGCATCCAAAAAGGTAGGGTTCGCCAAGATTAAATCTGCTTGTGCTCAGGCCCAGGCTGATAATCTCAGCTACATCTGGGTTGACACCAATTGCATCAATAAGTCCAGCAGTGCCGAACTCTCCGAAGCAATAAATTCCATGTTTACATGGTACAAAAATTCCTATTGCTGCTACGTGTACCTTGCTGATGTCGAAGACCCCGACAATGTCGCTGGAAATCTCGATGACGAGACTGAAGGGCTCGATTGGGATGATTATTTCGAAAGGCGAAATCCCGTCGAAAATATCAAAAAGGCTAGATTTAAAGATTCACTCCGGAATAGTAGGTGGTTTACCCGTGGTTGGACGCTTCAGGAATTGCTTGCGCCAAGGTCCATACGGTTTTTCACACAAGAATGGAAGCCGATATCCATGGACTCTCGACGATCTTCCCAACACCCCGCGTACGACATCAACCCTAAGGGGCACAAAGTCCAGGAAGGGCAAGAACCTTTACTACGATTATTATCAGATATCACAGGCATACGACTTGATGTTCTTATTTATCCTGAGAATGTTGTGTCTTGCTCAAATGGAGAAAAGATGTCGTGGATAGCTGGTCGTGAGACAACTCGTGAAGAGGATGTTGCCTATTGCCTGCTGGGCATCTTCGATATCAACATGCCATTGCTATACGGAGAAGGGAGCAAGGCTTTTAAAAGATTGCAGGAAGAGATCATAAAGCAATCGACAGACCACTCGTTGTTTGCCTGGCAGTGGTCAGAGGACCTTGGCAGCATGAGAGGAAGGTACCCCAATTTACTCGCGGAATCAGCCAAACTCTTCTTCGACTTTAATACTAAGCTTTGTGGGTATCGCCTCCAATGGGATGTGGAAGTCGACGAGGACAATGACCCCCTGAGCACTATAATATCGCTTACAAACTTCGGGCTCTCGATAAACCTTGAACTTATCCCTACCGCGGATCCGGACTACGTATTTGGAGTTCTCGACATTGTAACAACCGGGTTTCGGAGTCCTGGAATTCTCCCTGATCGAGAGTTATGGTGTATACCCCTGCAGAAAATGGGACAAGTATAGTATAGAGCGCCTTTTCCTCCGGGCCCCATTTTACTACGAACGCGGCGCAAGCGATCTGTACATCCAATACACATTCCCCGAGGGGAACCTCCCCTCCCAGGCGGCGGTGAATATGGATATCAATACGCATTCGTCATTCTGTTTCCCGACCTGGAGATTGGCGCTGGCTTCAAAATCAAATCGCTCGGACAAATGGGTGATGCAGTCTTGGGTCCACACCGAAGCACAGTCTCCATATCACGGGATGTTTTGCAAAATGGGAAGATAGCTGCTTCTATTCTGAGCTTAGAAAGCAGTGGAACCTGCTCATTTCTGCTTTACGTTGGGGCTCGCGAAGTCAACAATAGAGTTGAAACTGCGGTAAAACTATTCCCGGCCGGGACGTCCTTGGATACAGTGGAAAACACCCAAATGACATTTCGACCACCCAGTTTCTATTGGGATGAATGTCATTCTGTCTCGTTAGTCGTCAGCAAAGGACACCGTATTGATCCACTACCTCCTGGATCCGGTCGCGGCGCATACTACTCGCCTCCTGAATCTGGTCCCAGCATAATATTCTCAGTTTCATTATATGTTGGTCAGGAAGCAGCTGGGCCAGAGAGCGAGGAGACAACTAAATCAGAGAGCGAAGAGGCGAGCGACTTGGAAAGCGAGGAGACTACTGACTCGGAAAGTGGTGCAGATATGTTATGAAACTGTTATTCGGAGGAAAGCACTTTGTGGATTATAGCGGTTGGGAAGACTTTGTGGGATGGGATTGAGATAGCGAGCTATAGTTGGTCCTCGGGAACTCAGTGGCTGTCTCGGAGTCGCTGTGAGCAACTGGGTTCCTATTATAGCTTTATCTAAACGGAAGACCATACTGCCATCCAGGCACATACAACCGGCTGAGAAAGTGACTTATCAAGCCTGTTCTGCATGGAAATCAAATGAAAAGCTGTCTAGCACCGTTCCAACGCTTACAATCAAGAGGAAAAAAGAGGCTCATGATGCAACTGGAGACTAAATGACCTTCAACGAGATCTCATCTACGAACGCACTTCCTTACAATCCCAAACCCCGGTCTAGACACCACCGTTAGGGAAGGCGTGCAGGCAAGGCAAGAACATCGTTTCGAGGCAGCAGGAGATTCTTTCGCTTCTCTAGCCATGAGCAATCTATTTGAGCGACGAATCGGGGGTGCGGCGAACTCGGTAGGATACTTTATTCAGTTAGAAATTAAGACTGCAAGGTGTGGAACAGATAGGCAAGGAAGACTTACGAACGGCTCGCCGTAATCGCGGCTCCAGTTATCGTCTGGGATGTGAGGGGTGCTGGATGCGGAGATGACTTGGATGGCTGGAATCTGGGGAGAATTAGCAGATATTTCGCTTGATGTGAGGACTTAGACTGAAGACTGAATCGTGTGGAGGAAGTACTTACACCATTAGCTTTCTCCTCCTCACTCAACCCCTGTTCCGCAAACTCTTTTGCACGAAATTCTTCCCAGCACTTGAACGAATTTGCATTGAACACAACGTGACCCGGAGTACCAGAGGGATCGCCTTCATGGTACCTCACCAGACTCAGCTGCTTCAGATTGGGGAATGTATGCTTGGCGTCAGCGCGCAACATTGCACCTGATTTCCAGGGGAGCGCAGCGCCCTGTCGACTTCGCCAGTTTCTGGAGAGGACTGCCACGTGAGCCATCTTGGAGAGATCTGCGATCACGGCGTCGTTCATCTTCGCAGGCACACGACGGTTCTGTCTCTTGTTCCACGCTCCCCACTCGCGGACATCGTAGCCAGGGCCCAGAACCTGGTGGTGCCAGCTGTCCCCGAAATACAGGACGTCGAGTGAGAGGTCGGCGTAGATGTTCGTGGTTCCGAAACAGAGGCGGTAGTGCTTGAGGGCTAGAGCTCGCGATTCCCGGCAGACGGAGAGGAGGACAGGGTTGTAGGGGTTGTTCTTTTCGTAGAAGGTGAAGAGTCCGTTTCGGCGGTTGCCGCAGCTGGCGCTGAGGACTCGTTGGCCCGGGAGGGAGAATTACCAGATCATGAGACGGATTTCGGGAGGTAGCTTGTGGAAGTAGGGGAAGGGGATAATGTTGGGTAGATGTTGTTTGTGGAGGAGGTCGAGTTTGCGATGGTAGGTGTCTAGACAGCCAGCTGGAGTGAGGATCCACTTGTTCTGTCCAACGAGTTAGCAATGCCCTCTCGGATACGGTTACACGACTCCAGGTCCCGTAGTAGACCAGGGGAAATTGACTTCATAGACCGAAAGCCGATTTCAACGGTCTAGTCCAGGACAGAACAAAGTAGACGTGTAGGCAAATAGCAAGTCTCACCTGCTCCTTGATTCTCTTCACACACTCTGCCTTTCCTCCTTGATGTGAGAGACCCCGACGCTTGAGCTCCCTTCGAAGTTCCAACACCGACCTCGACGCCCATGGTGGATTGTTTCCATCACCTTGGTGACAAGCATTGAATGGATTCTCCAGAACCATTTTCCTGGCTCCAGCAGGCTCTATAAACTTGAAAATCTCGTCCATTGCTGGGGATGGTGCTGTTCTTGGATCTATGAACAGTCAATAATCATGAGGTTCTTTGCGCGAGAAGTTGTTCCCTCTGTCCTAATGAGGCTATTGCCAGGCAAAGGGCTGTCGAGAAAGCGATGCTGAGGGTAACAAAAACTCGTCGGATACAGGCTGGATAAGTTTCTGGCTGACTCTGTGATCGTTGAAGGTGAATGTGAAGAGACACAGCAAGAAGACAAACTGGAGATCAAGAGAGAGTTGCGGGTATGCGATACCAGTCGTCCAGATCAACAGAAGTACAAGGCAAGGCACAGTGTATCCAGAATACTGTTGACGTTGGGATGTCGAAGTGGGAAGAAGATGGAAAGTTCTGGTGTGTAGAAAGAAGAAACATCTTGTCGAAGAGGAGGTTGAGAGATTTGGCGAGAATATAATCATAACAACCAGGCAATTCACCTTCGACACTGAAGAAACGACGGAAGATTCACTGTGGAGAAAGCGAATGGAGAAGCATGCTATGAGATGAGAAGCTGCTATATCAAAGGATTCACCTGCACCTTTAGACGAGATGCCGTTTTGCCTAGGATCACCTGATGCAACTTTATTTCAGAATCACGTGCTCCGTGGATGCTAGGAAACTCACATGGGATGCTCTTGACAGACTCTATTGTCTGCGAATATCGAACTCTTGACAATGAGGCTCGAGACTCGAGTATTTATCCTACAATGAGAATGTCACGAGAAAGCAGTTTACTCACAAATAACAGCAAAGTCCAACAAAACAACGCCTCAACACAATCAAGAGCTCTCACCACCTACGCATCCACTTTTGCCGTCAATGATTCTCAAACTAAACGTAGCAGGTACCAGATACGACAAGCTCGCAGCAACTTGACTCGCCTGAGGCAATATCACATGAAAGTCACTCCCAACCCTCCTCGAGAGTGGAGACAGAAGCACTCCGCAGTTTCCCCATCAACGCACTTGCATTCCTGCTCCATAAATCTCATGCGCGCAGCAGAGAACGGGAGGTATAAATGACGGAAAGGGCCTTATTCCCTCCTGTCTCCTCTGCTGTCGTATCTCGCTTGCACAACTTCCTCTCAAGCCGGACCCCGAGATCGAGGATCCCCTCGCTACCCACGAGAGCTGGCGCCTCCGAGGCAGATAGGATTATTACCGGAAAAATAAGATGGACTCGCTTGAGCCAGCATAAGAGATCTCATGAAAGAAAGTACCAGGTCTAGGAGAAGCACCTCGGGTAGAGAAAGCTGAATAGAGAACCCCCGATCTCGCCTCCCCTCGGCCCCTATCCCAACTGAAAAGTGAAAATCTCACCACTGTTCAGGAGGACCCTTCCGATGCGGCCCGCAGCTCCGTGCTGTCGCCACCCGTCCGATGGCGCGGGATTGGCAACTGTTGGGTCGCTTCTTACACCATCGATTGTGCAATGTCGCATTGGGAGATAGGGAGAGTGTTGGCGTAGTCAGGAAGGAGGTGGAGCTTGTTGAGGGCCTTTCACATGTCAGAGGCAGAGAAGGGGTGTGGCTGGTGAGCGAAGGCTGCAGTAGTGGGCTTTTTAGGGGTGCAAACCTGGGTGCTGGGTGGGTGCGCTGGGTGATCCGCGCGGTACTTGGGCTTGGCTTTGTCATATCGATCAGGAGGTTTTCTTGGGGTGATCGAGATGTTGTGCGACGAGGATGGAATGGAGGCAGAACTCCGGTGAGGGGTGAGGGGAAGACCAGTTTATCCAGGACGGAGGTGAGGACGGGTTAAGCTGGGAGTGCATTGCGTATCTTGGGAAAGAAGAGAAGAGGGAGATAACCTCAACTTTGAGCATCCCCTTTGGTGTTAGTGAGTCGGGGAATTGACACCCCTTGAAGCCGCCCGATCTACAAATAGCTCCGGGCAGAAGTCAAAAAAATGTTGCTACCGGTAGCAGGTACCTTCTGTGAAAACATCAATAAAGTTCTTTGGTGAAAGTTTATTGCTATTTGTATAAAGCTTGCTGTTTTCCCCTTCCTCCGTGTAGTAAGGGGTATCAGCACGAGGGAATCCTGATGAGTTTTGAGTTTTGAGTTTTGAGTTCTGAGGATGATGCTTAGATGTTCAGATGAAACGCGGTGGGGGGTGAAAGCTGCGATAAGAGCACTGATAAGAGCTGCCCGCTCTCATGACCACCACGATTGAGCCTGAACAGCATCTCCAGAAAGCAGGATGCGGGGAGAGTTTATGGATATCTAATTGACTGCGGAGGAGAGGCGTACAAGTAGATACAAACTATTTCGAAATATATGAGAAGTGCGCGTTGCATCATAAAAACAAAACTGAGGCTGATGACGAAAGAGAAAAGGTACTTTCACATGCAAAGGCCAGCTCCCAACCTCATGCTACTAACCCTGCCCACTGTGGCGCCGCACCACCACGTATCAGAATATCAGGTGCAATGCCATGGTCTCTTCGAATCACAGCAGCGTACCAAGCACCACGCCTGTCCCATTTCCTTCCGTCGCATCCAGAAGTCCACCTTCTCCCCTGCAGGCACTGCTCCTCTGCGCCTGTGATTCGCTGTGGCAGCCGGCCGGGCGGTTCACCAAGGGCTTTTCTGGCTCCCGGCCTCGTCATGCTCCCATTCACGCAGCGCAGGCGCAGACGAGACCGTTGAAAACAGGGAAGCGAGCACATGCAAATCGATGCTTTCTGCAGCGCGTGGAAGCACAGCTGTGGCGCAACCCAATCTGACGGAGCTCCCACGGAAAGGTTAATAAACTGACCTCCACCTCCTCCGACTGTCCTTCTGACCACCCTCACACACAATCACCACCGTCTTGCACAACCACAAGGCCTAACCGCACTCCAGAAACCAACTAGTAAGTACAGCATTGTCTTGTCTGGGTCTGCTCCATGCAAGGCACAATCGTATCCGCGTATCCGCAACCGCGCGATAGCATGGCAGGAGAAAGATAGCTAACCAGCCGTCGCAGAAGCTCTCTATGCCCCATTCCGAATCCTCGACTCCGACTAAGATGGCAGCACAAGTAAACGGCGAAGCGCCATCCTCTGCCTTCCTCAGCGTACGTCCCAAGCTCCCCTCCCCTCTCCTAGCTTCACCTCCCACCATCACATCATGCCACCCCTCCAACCCCCCTTCCACAACCCTACTAACGCAAAGCCAGCACCTCTTCTCCTACCCCGTCATCTCCGACAGCATCAGCACCTTCAAATCCTACCCCATCGGCGCCAAATCCCTCGACGTGCTCTCCTCCTCCTCCTCAAAGGGCCTCGAGCTCACCAAGCCCCTACACCCATACTTCACCAAACCCTACCAATACGTCTCCCCCTACGTCAAGAAAGCCGATTCCCTCGGCGACTCCACACTCTCCACCATCGACTCCAAGTTCCCCGTTGTCAAGAAACCTACCGCGGATATCTACAATGAGGGCAAGTCGATTGTGTTCTTCCCGCTGAAGAAGGGGAATGAGGGGAAGGAATACGTGTTTGGGGTTTTTGGGAGTGAGAAGAAGAAGGTTGGTGGGGAGGGACTGGTGACGGTGGCTAAGGCGACGGTCGCGACGGGGTTGGTGGTTAGTAGTGATGCGCTGAGTTGGCTCAGTGCGTTCCTTGGCCAGAAGAAGGCTGAGGCGAAGGAGGTTGCGAATGAGAAGTTGAACAACTAGATTGTGGGCACAATGACTGATGGAATATGATGTTGGTGGATTTTGGATCAGTGGAGGACGATCATGATGCACGAGAAGATACCCCCCTCTTTTTCTCAGGGACAATTTTCGACGGATAGGTGGATGATGGGTGGATGGAGATCGGCGACGTCATTGAAGGGTACGTTATCACACGGCCAGGTACTCGGGGGTTGAAAAGGGCTTCGGCTTCTTTAAATTTTTCTTGCTTCTCTCTTGGAAAGACTGCTTTGGTTTTCAGCGCTTTCCTTTTTATCAGATCTGAAACTTCGGCATTGTCCTTCTCTGCATTGCGCTGCGAAAACGCGAAGATGATGTGGCGGAGGAAGGTGTGCGATAGTTTGTTTGGTGCGATTGAGTAGTGAGAATTCAATCATAGACTTCTTTTCGTCTGATGGATTGAGGCTTTTGCATGTGATGGCGAGATTGTCTCACGTGATTTGATGTAGTAACCTTAATGCCAAGCACTTGGTAGTCCCCAAGGTTCAATGTTCTGACTTTTCATGAACAGAATTGGTCTTCCCAAGTATCCATATTGGGGATGGAGACCTTCAAGCTGGCTTGATAGTATTTCATGCTGCTCATCTTCTTGTATATCACTAGTGCCGGTACTTTTCAAGCTCAGCTCTGTTCAACCTTTGTTTTTGTCTCAACATCTCAACCCAGAATCTTTCAGATGAGAGTTAGCCATTGCACATCATCCGCCGGAAACCTAAGAGAATTGACAAGAGTGCCCCTAAGTTAGGCAGAATTTTCCTAACTGGTTCCCTCCATAGTTCAACTTCTCAACTTTAAGCGAATCCAATCTATGCTATGATGCTACGAATTTACATTGCTCTTTTGATGTTCACATCTCTCTACTTTACTTTCAAATAGTCGAGTCTTATGGTATTTGTGTTAAAACGTGCATTCTTGAACGGTTTCTATGAATAGTAGCTATTTTCACTGAGTACTTCGTCCATGCAGTCTTCACAACCTTCCAAGTGTAGTAACACCGCAGCTACCCAATACCAGATCTAGTAAAGCACAATCTCATATCATGCCCAATGGCAGTAAATGGCAGATCCATTAATTATTTCGCTCGAATTCTCCTCATCTATTTGAGTTTTAAGCAAAAGCGCATTGAAGAAAACTAATCTATATTCGACTCTAAAGCAATGGTATCTAAACGTTCACTTTCTGTGCAACTTGGCATCTCCACCCGCCGCAACCCTCAGAAACTGACTTGGCCACCAGACATCCACGCCCAACTCCGACGCAACCTTCAACACCCACTCTGGCTCTCTCAGGAACTGCCTCGCAACTAGAACAACATCAGCCGCTGGCTGTTTGCCGTCTTTGGCATCGGTCAGCTCCTTTGCTGTCTCAGCTTCCTCGTGGATCCCGTTCTCGAGCTGAGCGATGTTGCCGCCCTGCTCAACAATGTTCCTCGCCTGCTCAGCTTCCGTGATCATGCCAACGACGCCAATGAGAAGCTTCAGATTGTCTGCAAGCAACGCATCCCTGATCTGGCCAGCGATCTTGACGTGGGAGCCCTTAGTATTAGTCCCATCAAAACGCTGGCTAGGATGGTTGCCGCCACTGCTGACGTCCAGAAGATCAACGCCAAGAGCAGGAAGTTGTTTAGCCACCTCGATCGTTGATTCCACGGTCCACGCTCCGAATTCCTTGCCCAAATCGGTGTCTTCCAGAAACTCGGTTGACGAAATGCGCAGGAAGAGCGGCATGCCCTCGGGAATGACGCCCCTGACCGCCTTAATGACTTCAAAAAGCAGTCTCGTCCTGTTCTCAAAATTACCACCATACTCATCCGTCCTCCGATTCGAGATCGGCGACAGAAATTGGTGAAGCAGGTATCCATGAGCAGCATGGATCTCAATCACATCCACACCAGCCCTGACACTCCTCTCCGCCGCGCTCGCAAAATCCCTCACAACCTCCTTAACCTCCTGCGTGATCAACGCCTTTGGCGTCCAAAACCTACTCCTCTCACTATCAAACGGACCATCCCAAGCCTGATCTTCACCCCCAGACGGGCCCTTCACATCCTCCGGCCAACCCCCCACATCAACATCCGCACGCTTCGACTTCCTGCCCGCAACCATCGACACCCACTGCGCCGCCGTACTACTCTTCCTGCCCGCATGCGCAAGCTGCACGCCCACCAGTGCACCTTGAGACTTCACGAAATCCGCTACACGCTTCAAGCCTGCGATCTGTGCATCGTTCCAGAGGCCCGGACAGTTGGGCGAGATTCTCCCATTGGGCTGCACGGATGTAGCTTCCACGAAGACGAGGCCGGCGCCTTTGATGGCGTAGTGGCCCAGCGTTGCGACGTGCCAGTCTGTCAGGGCGCCGATTTGGGGGCCCGAGGAGGCGCACGAGTATTGGCACATTGGGGAGACGAGGATGCGGTTGCGGAGGACGGCATTGCGGATTTGGAGGGGGGTGAAGAGGGTGGGTGTTTTGGGGGAGAGGTCTTTGGGGGTGCCTGGGGAGTGGAGATGTTGAGGTGTGAAGTAGGGGATGTTTGGGACTGGGGTGTTGAGGTTAGACGGTGCCATTATTGTGATCAGTTTGTTTTGAGATGATTAGACGAAGGGGGGTAACCTAAGTTTATATACTTTTTTATTTTGCTTCTTTTACTGAAATTCTGAATTCCAATAGGATCAATATAGGCAATTATGATCATTCATAAGCCGAAATGTCGTGATTTCTACCGTAACCTTACCGCTTTCGCTCCGAAGGGTCGGGGATAGGCGCGGACTTACAGTAGTTAGGCACCACTCCATGTCTCGAAGACTCTTCTGCGGCTGAAAAGATTTAATCACAGCCTTCTTGCATTTCAAAGTAACGTTTGAGCAAAACTGACTAAGCAATCTGCAATGGCGTCGGCTTGTGAAACCTCTGTATTTTACAAGGCTGAATGCCTGAGACAGGGACCACGTGGTGCGCATCCCATTGGACAAACTCAGCTGCCAGGTTAATCTTGCATCCCCAACCTCCCCAAATATGACGTCGAGAACTCACAAATACACATCTAGGATTCCATATGACTGCTCCTAGACAATCCAAATCTCCTGAACTCTTTTTACGTATAACTTAAGCCTAGCATAATCTAACATCTCAAGCCATGGCAAGAACCAGGAAAACGCCAACTAAGGAGACTCCTACCAGAAGTACCCCATCAAGAGTATCAAAAAAGAAGACAGCGCCAAAGCATAAAGCTACTCCAACAGCAAAAGGAAAAGGGAAGGGCAAGGGAACGACGCCAAGGAAGAAGGGGAAGGGTACGACCACGGCTCCCTCAACCGCACTCACCCCCGCTACCAATGCCTCTCCGCCCGACTTCATCGTGCGTGGTACTAATGCCAACGCGCTATTTACACTCACTTGCTACCGCGGGGAGGGCATGTGCCTCCTCGCCATGAACTGGAAGCAAACAACCCCACCAGACAACTTTGTCGGCTTTGCCATTGAGTACATGGAGCCAGACGGCACTCAGTTTTTCCCCCTCACTAATCGGATCGCATTTCCTGGTGCAAATGGGCAGATCAACCCCAACACCCTCTCCAGCCGGTTATCGCCATTCCAGATGTTCCGCTGGATTCATTTCCCCTCGAATGCGAGCACCCCGGGCATTTACACCTATCGTGTCACTTCAGTCTTTATGGATGGCAACGGTGTCATCAGTTACGGCGATTTCCAGGAAGCCGGTATCGAGCTTGAAGCCGAGACCTACCCAGGGGAGCTAAACATCTGCTTTACGCGTGGATTCATTGCTTCTCAGGCCTTCGTCGATCAGTTTGGGACTAATGGTGGAGTGGGTACTCTCCTGCCGGTCAGTGCCAATGCAAGCATTACCTTCAAATCCACGGATCCACAAGAAGAAACTGCCCTTGCCTGGATGGGCTTTGAAGCTCGAGCTGCTATCTTAAATACCCTGGATGCTGCCATCGCCGACTCAACGGCACAGGTCCAAGTTGCTGCTTACGATTTCAACGACCCAGAGATTGTGTCCCGGCTCGAGCAACTCAAGGGTCGGTTGAAGATCATAATCGATGATTCGGGAGCGCACAAGCCCGCTGCTGCTTCTGAGACGAAAGCAGCAGCTATGATGGCCAGCTCAGCCGGAGCAGGCAATGTTCAGCGCCAGCATATGGGAGACCTCCAACACAACAAGACAATTGTTGTGAACGGTGACAACACCAAGATCGCCATTGGTGGATCAACCAATCTCTCCTGGCGAGGTATCTATGTTCAGAACAACAATGCAGTCGTTCTCCAGGGCGCAAATGCAGTCCAGATCTTCAGTGACGCCTTTGACCGTCTCTGGGCAAGTCCCAACAACCCTGCCGGGTTCAACACTACACCCTCAGCAGACTGGATGAGTCTCGGCTTCAGCGACGTCGACGCCCAAGTCACATTCTCACCACACAGCACCTCGAATGCCAAACTCCAAGGAATCGCAACCGACATCTCCAGCACGACATCCAGCCTCTTCTACTCGCTCGCCTTCCTCTACGAAACCCCCGGCGTGATCCTAAACGCCATCAAACAAGTGACAAGCGAAGACAACATCTTCGTCTACGGGCTCTCCGACCAAGCCGTAGGCGGTCTCGAAATCCAACTTCCCAACGGCAACCCGCCCCTCGCCTTCCCCGCCGCCCTCCTAACGCAGGTCCCGCCGCCCTTCAAGCAAGAAGCCACCGGCGGCAACGGCACACGTCTCCACCACAAATTTGTAGTCATCGACTTCAACACACCTTCCGCGCGCGTGTACACAGGCTCGCACAATTTCTCCATCGCGGCCGATACCAAGAACGCGGAGAATCTGTTTGTGATTCGGGATCAGAGGGTTGCGACGAGCTTTACGGTCGAGGCGGTCGCGATGTTTGATCATTATGAGTTTCGGGATCAGCAGGCGAATGCGAAGAGTGCGCAGCCGTTGGAGTTGCAAGTACCGCCGGCTGCAGGGTCGGCTACAAAGCCGTGGTGGGATAAGTATTGGAGTGATCCGTTTAAGGAGAGGGATCGGGAGTTGTTTGGGCAGTGAAGGTTTTTATTGCTTATCATGAGTGAAATTGTTGCCTTCTCGGAAACTGTGTTCTTTCTTGAGGATTCGTGGACAAAACTGATCACAGGTTGCATAGTCTACTGCTGCTTTGGTCTCTAGGATACGGAAGGAGTCGCCGATCATTAGTTCTTAAATCATTGCGGAACTGTTGTGCGCTTGTCATTATGGATATGAACAAAAGGGGCATATGAGAGGAGAAAGGAGGATAATGGGTTTTTTCGAAGAGGAGACTCTCCTCGCTTCTGCAATGCTATTATACGAACTTCAATTCAAACATCTAATCTCATTGCGGATCGATTTATTGTCGACTGTGTGTATCTCAAGAAGAAGATATCTTCCACTAATGTAGACTCACCTGAGCCGATGTCCGTGGAGTCCGCCTTTCCCAATTCAATTCGGGTTCGGACTTAAATGCCTATACAGCGAGTGCGTTACAACCCAGTAAGACCGCCTTTAAAAATATCTTCCTGAAGTGCGCAAACCGTGATTCGCTCCCCGCCGTTGCGACATCCAATCATTGTGACGGTCGTATTTGAACATCCAAATGCGTGCTGTGCTGACTGAGCAGACTATTTTCCGTCCGTCAGCGCGGGAAGGGTGCTTGAATATTGATTGATGCAAATGATGGACATCTGCAGGTCTGCAAATAAGACTGCGAGGCGTAGAATAATCCTTGTTTTGAGAATGGAATGCTTGCGATTGGCTGCCAAGCACGGCTTTACGGTGTATATCAAGTCGTTCCCCAAATGGCCTGGATGATGATGGGCTGAGATCGTAGGATATATTTCTTGTCCCTTTAAACGCTTCGGGAGAGAGAGTTTATAGGAAGATGTCTTCACTCAATGCTGCAAGTTTGTTTAATGTGGAGGGTTTAGTAGTTGTGATCACAGGAGGAGGATCAGGTATGAATCAGTGCCGTGAATTGAGATAATCGTTCTGAAAACGGCTAGGAATTGGTCTCATGATGGCAAAAGGCCTTGAAGAGAATGGGGCAAAAGTCTACATCGTCGGCCGACGCCTCGCAACTCTCGAAGCAGCCGAGAAACAAGCAGTTAGCATTCCTCCCAACCCAAACACAACCTCTATTAATCTTGTACCAGAAACACGGAAACATCATCTCAATACGAGGCGACATAACGAAGAAAGAAGACCTCACCCGAATCGTGGATCTCATCACCGCAAGAGACGGCCTCATCAACGTCCTGATCACCAACGCCGGGACTATCGGACCTAACTCTATCGGCCTCTCAAAAGACGCCACGCTCCAACAATTCCGAGACCACCATTTCAACGCCGACATAGAAGCCTTCACAAACGCCTACCATGTGAACGCCACCGCCGTGCATTTCAGCATCTTCGCCTTTCTGGGTCTGCTCGGCGCCGGAAACGCGAAAGGGAATGTGCAGCAGCAAAGCCAGGTTATCTTAACTGGTAGTATTGCGGCCTGGGATCGAACGCCTCTTGAGATGCATGTTCCGTCGACAGTGGAAGGCGCAGCTGAGAAGAGGGTGCCGCTTGATGGGTTTGCGTACCCTTCTAGTAAAGCGGCTGCTACGCAGATGATGAAGCAGCTTTCCAAGGCATTTGTGTCGTATGATATTCGGGTTAATGTTATTGCACCTGGAAGTACGTCCTCTCCAATTTGTTAGTTTGATTGATGATGAGCACGAACTGATTGATGCAGTATAGGGTTCTGAGATCATGGACGAGCTCATCGATTCGGTGCAAGGCAAATTCCCGAAATCGATGGTTCCTCTCCAAAGAGCTGGGAATGCGGAAGATATGGCAGGATTAGTGCTATTTCTGACTAGCAAAGCCGGAGCATACTTGAGTGGAAGTGTGATTGTCACTGATGGGGGAAGACTGAGTGTCTTGCCCTCGAGTTACTGACCAGATCACGTTGTCCGCACTTCCTAATTGCAACGCCACTTTAAGTGCCAGAAGAGAAAAACTTGAGCCGAATTCCATGTTTTCAAACCAACTAAGGTTCTGAAGACGATCTTTCATCTCTCGTCCACATCCAATATGCTGGGAATATCTATACAAATCCAGTACTCGCCCTCTTCATTCCCGTTCCAAAACTTCAAAACACCTACAGGCTAAAGTCCATCCAACCTGCACGGCTTCCACATACGTCATACCCTTCGTCTGAAAATTTTCTTGGTATTGGCTTCCAAGAGCCTTCCAAAACGCGCTTGACGGCAGCGCCGGCTAAACTGGTTTGTGAGGCACGGCCTACAGAAACTAAGGTGCGACGGTTCTGGGTCCTTATAGCAATAGGGCAACACTCCCAATGCAATCTTATCTGAGCTCTTCCCTGCTTGCATATTATCTCATCTTCCAAAATTGGAATCGTGGCGCTTGCGGCCTCGGTTATATTGCGGTTTGTATTGAGGGAGCTCATCTATCTGAGTCGGATACTAGGTCTACCTGGATTGGGGTGGAACAGAAAGAAGATTTGGTATGCTTCCATTGTAGATTCAAACGACTTGGCGACAGACTTGTGTGATTGCTCTGAGAGTAATTAGAGATAAAGTTTAATTGGGATATGCATAGGTCCGTGAGAGTCCAGATGTTCAAGGCTTGAAATGTGGTGACTACCCCCACGCAGAAGACAACAAGTGTTGAAACGGTGATCAGTGTTTCCGAGCACAGCAGCAGTCCAAACTCAATTGACAAATTCCAACGAAAGCAAACAGAAAGGAAGGGCTTCCTTGACCAGTCACAATAATGCGAAGATTGCAAATCCGGCCCGTCAGCTGTCCGAAGTCTGCGCGAGAGCCAGTCATACCGGAAATCATAAGAACAGTTCGAAACTCGACACTTCGCAGTTCAAAGCACGGGAACCCAGGGAGCAGATCAAGTTTTGAACCCGTGCACGCCCTTCGCTGGAAAGGAAAAATCCCGTTTCCGTAGTGAGGTTACATTCAGGGGGGACGATCACGTGAAGCTCTATATTGAGCAATGTTTCTATTCCAAGACGAATCAGTACCCCAATTGAGACGGAGAGTTTTCAAGGCTGGCCTATTAGATAAGATTCGTCAAGCTTCTTTTGATCTTCGACAATGCGGGCCAAAACATGCGCGAGCGCCTCCCGCGAACGCCTCCCATCAACCTTGCACGGCATCCACCTCCTCCGCCGCCACGCCTGCGCCTCTCCCTCCCCCTCTCCCCGATTTAGCAGAAATCAGACCATTATTCCCCATCTTTACCCAATGAAAAGAGATACAAATTCGACATCGGGGACGCAAAAGCCCGAACATCTAATCTGGATTATCTGATGCAGATTCCGAGACGGCGATCAGGCTCTCGCTTGGCTCGAACCCCTGGCTGCCAACTCCACCTCCAGCACCGCTTGATGCGCATTGCCGGACCCTCTCATCTTGGCTGAACAGCCTGAGGGTGCATTGCCAGGCGCGTCTGAGGTCGGCAGAATGGGCGGACAGTCTGATGTCGACTTGGGGTGGCAGGTCGCGCGGGTTTGACAGCGGCCCAGCGCGGAGGCAGATACACGCGTTTAGGAATGGTCGGATACTCGTCTCGCCTGTCTCAGCGGGGGCAGTGACACCGGACGAGCAGGTGTTTTTGCGCGGACGACGAAGTAGAGTTGGAGTTTGGAGGGGTGGACCGGGGGAGCCTCATTCCAGGCATGGCCTTGGCCCAGCGAGAGGGGGGTAATTAAGGTTAGAGGATGGGATCAGATGATGGATATGTAGAGCTCCGTGGATGTGACGAATTGGCAGCATAGTATAAGGAGTGGTGTGGTCCTTGATGCAGGTTCCCTTTCTTCTCTCCTCTCTATCCACCGTCGTTCATTTAGCAGTTGTCTCTTCTACTACCTCGCCTCCCCATCTTCACTTCAACATTCCTTCAGCTGGTCTGTCGCTTTACTCTGTTATTGTAGCATCTTTTAATTCATTGTCCTCTTCGACACTCACAATCCATTAACATGCGTTACACAATCGCCATTTTGGCCTTGGCCGCCAGCGTCTTTGCTGCTCCAGTGTAAGCTTCCTAGGAAAGAGTCTTCGAGGGCATGTCTAACAATGTATCTAGTGACAAGAGACAAAGCAACTCCACGGACGTCTCGGACCAGAACAACCAGAACTTGAATGGTCAGGACTTGAACAATGGTCAGAACTTGGACTTGAACAACCAGTTCGACGTGAACGGTCTGGATCTGTCCAACTTGGACGCCAACTCGCTCGATCTGAATGATCTCAACGTTCAAGACATCCTCAACGCTCTGAGTTTCCAGATCCTCGAGCAACAGCTCCTCGGCTCAGACAACAACATCAATAGCCTGAACTCGCTCGATCTGAACAACGTGAACGACCTACAGTTCAACAACTTCGACCTGGACCAATTCAACAGCCTGTTCGACTCGCAATTCAGCGTGGGCAGCATCTTCCAGCTCCTTGAGGGCCTCAGCTCCAGCAACATCCTGGACTCAAACAACCTGGAGCAGAACAACAACGTAATTGACCTGGACAGCTTCGCGAACTCCTTCAACGACCAGTTCCAGTCCAGCTGGCAATCCAACGAGATCCTCGCCCTCATCGAGTCTATCTCCGGCCAGCAGAACCTCCAACAGCTCGAGGACCTCGCCCAGCTCAGCGGCCTGGATAACAACAACGACGTCATTGCGGCGCAAATCCAGGAGGTCTCCATCTAGACTGCTTGCTGTCTGTTCCGGCTTACGTTGCTCGCGAGGTTACGCTTGGGTTAGAGCGGTGGACAAAAGACGATCTGGATCTGTCTCAGAGTGTTGGTTTTTGCTTGGGTTTCTTAGAAGGCGGGCGTGTAAAGCAGGGGATGAGGAGACGGGGCAGGTGGGGTGGGTAGTGGAGATAATTTCTATTTGTCAATAATGAAATCCCAGAGCGTTTTTACACTATCTTGCTCTCCTACAAATCTGCACATATGTTCTCCGCAAAAATCGCCTCTATCTGATCAGACCCGCGAAATCTAATCTTTGAGATGGGAATTAGAGTTGAGCTGACGTCGGAGGAAAGCATTGACGGGTGTGGAGTGGTTAAGTTCCGAAGATCGACGTGCAGGTTAAGCATTGCGGGGCTGAGACTAAGGCGTTAGGGCGACGGGTCTGAAACCGGGACGAGGGAGAATGACAAATTGATAAGATTCGCATGGAGCTTGGTAAGATTTACATGCTGAGGTTAAAATGAAACACCCCGCATAAACTTCTGATTGGTCTTTCCTTGTGAATTTGCCCATTGGCTGGCTTTATTTAAAGTTTAGCATGGTTGTGAATGTGATTCAGGCCATTAAGATCTATTTTTGAAAATAGCGATGGCTTGCTGAAGCGTATGGGCTTTTCATTGCACAATTCAAAATGAGATTAGTAATGTTCGTTCAGTAAATCGTAGAAGGGTATTAGTCTTACCTGCTGTTGTTGAATATCTAAAGCGGAGACAAAAATCAGCAACCACTTGGCTTGCTCGTGTTCCTAGGTCCCGACTTCATGTCAAACGGCTGCTTGCAGAATACATACTTGAGAATTATATTCTATCCTTTCTAAAATATGTAACGACAGTGGATTTTAAATGTACAATGCACGTGTATATCCAACAATAAGCAAACATACATACATACCGTCTATCAGGACATCAAACAACAACAACCACCACCATTTCTATCCACCACCCATAACAAGTGCAGAACACACCGACCCCAACACCAAATCCACCTCTAATAATGCGCCTAGCCATATCAATGTGATATCTTCGTAGGAGCCAACTGATAAACAGATAAAATCTTGCTTCCCCCACAGAACTCCAGCACATCGCCCATGCACAAGAAATTCGTGTTCTGGCATTCCGACTCCGGTGCCGGTACAGAGCCAGCTGCAAAACTGTTTCCGCAGTAGCATTCGCGCGAGTACTCCGTTCCGACTATCTATCATCAGCATTGTTTACTTCACTTCGAGATGGTTGGGTAAAAGGGACAGAGGGACTCACAGTATTCAAAGCCTGCACAATCCGCAGCACAGCTCTCAAGCGTCATGCTATCATAAGCTGTCGAGTAGCCCTGCAGCGCACGCGAGTTCGCTCCCTCGGTCATACAACTGTAGTACTCGTAAGCCCCAACGACAGCAGGGTTTGACGGCGTAGGCGCTGCAGGGGGGTCGACGGGGACGGTGGTTGAGTAGACGGAGAGACGCAGGCCAGCACCGCAGATCTCGGCGTCGTTGCCGGCGCAGGGGTAAGTGCATTCGTCTTGGGGGGCAGGTACGGAACCAGCGGAGAAGCTGTTGCCACAGTAGCATTCGCGTCCGTATTCTGTGCCGACTTGGGCGTGTTAGTATAAGGAAGGAGAGAGTTGAGTGGGGGGACTCACAATAGGTGTAGCCGGTGCAGTCTACGGAACAAGATTCGAGAGTCATGGAGTCGTAGGCGGTCATATAAGCGCTGAGGGCACGGGTGAGAGTTCCTTCTGTCTGGCATCCGAGGTATGAGTACGTTCCCACGTTAGGGAAAGCTGGGTCCGAGGCTGGGGTAGGAGTTGGTGTGGCGGATGGTGTAGTTGTGCTAGACGAAGTGGTCGAAGTGCCTGCGATAGCAGAGTAAACTATAGGATTGTTAGCTTTCAGAAAATACACCCAAAGTCTTTGAACTTACGGTTTAGACGGCTTCCTCCACCACAGCTGTACCATAATGTTAGAGATGCCTTTTTGGCTGGGATGGAACCAACTTACTATTCAAGGTTATTGCCGTCACAAAGGCTGTTGCATTGTGAATCGGCGACTTGGACGCTTCCTTGTTGAAGAACATTACCGCAATAACACTATTATTTTGATGAGTCTGTTTTCAACAGATGTCAACCGAAAGACTTACTTCGCCACTCCATTCAACACCGAATAGTGAGTAGGTTGGACCACAGAAGCTCGCACACATCTCGACGGTCATTGTGTTGTAGTTGACATAAGTTGTGGATATCAGTGCTCTGCTGTTGGTGGCTTCAGTGTAGCAGCCAATGTACTCGTATCCACCAGCAGAAGGCACTATTGAAGGGGTTGGGGGCCCGGTATATGTTGAGCTGGTAGATGTTACACTGGCCGATGTTGTCGTTGAGGAGCTTGTTGAGGTAGTTTCAGGGACACTTGAAGAGCTGCTCGAGGTTGTGGCACCACATGAGTAGACTAGTGTTTCATTGTCAGTTGAGGTAGCAAAGGACGATTGGGCAGCCTACCGTTCAGGCGGTCTGGTCCACCGCAGAACTCCAAGGGCGCTCCGTCGCAGACCATGTCACATTCAGTGGGAGGTAGGATGACACTACCAGATTGAAGGGTATTGCCACAGTAACACTGCCATTGTTTTAGCTTTAGCTGGAACAATCAGAAAAGATAACTTACCTCGCCACTGTACTCAACTCCAAACATGTCATAGTCTAACAATAAGTTAGCATTATAAACAGCTCGCATTTGTGATGGCTGTCGACATTCTTGGCGTAATGCTAGTTTTCAATGTCCCATACTTTGAGGTAGACTCAAACTCTGATAGGTATTTTGCTTTTACGAATGTCCCTCGATTTGAGGAACATTCTAGCTGGAATGTTCCTTTCAATGTGGTACATTGAAGACAAGTTTTGCGTCACGAAACCCGACAATCATTGGTAGGGTATGATAGGAGAATTGCAGATTTAAGATGAGAAAGAGACTTACTGTTTCCGCAGTACGCCGCACACTTCTCGACTGTCATTCCTGTACCAACGTTATAATTGTACAACGCATCACTATTCAGTGCCCGAGTGTTAGTGCCTTCAGAATAACACCCAACGTAGACGCAAAAGCCATTCAAAGCCGAGGGAACGATTGATGGCGTAGGGGGTCCTGTGTAGGCACTCGATGTCGTTGTTGATGATGTAGATGTAGCCGCAGAAGACGTGGTGCTCGAAACACTTGAGTATGTAGAGCTTGGAGCGGCGGAGGACGAGGAGCTCAGCGCACTTGACGAGGTTGAACTGGGAGCACTCGACGAGGATGTCGGGCTTGGAGCGCTTGAAGACGAGGCGGAACTAGGTGCGGCGGAAGACGAGGACGTAGATGCACTTAGCGAGGTTGAACTGGGAGCACTTGAAGAGGATGTCGAAGTACTCGAGGTTGAACTGGCGCAATTTCCAGACAGAGGCGCTGAGGCAGCGGTGCCAAAGTAGATATCGTCAACGTAGAACACCGCGTTAGGGTCGCTACACATGAAAGCAATCGCAAAGCCTTCACTCTCATCCCCCTCTTGAACCGAATATGTCGCAGTGAAGTATTGCCAGCCAAAAGTCATTAGGTTATCAACCTCCTGGATAGTGCTCGAGCCAGTGAGGGCCTGGAAATAGCAGGATGCAGCAGAGCTACCTGTAAACTTTGCAGCATACGATAAGTAGAGTGTGTCTCCCCAATAAGCAGTGTAGGGGATAAAATTATAGACGATCGAATAAGCGCCGGCACTTCCGGTCAGTTCGGCAGAGTAAACGCCGTCAATGGACTGGCTGGACGTAACGGAGCCGTCGATAAAGTGCCATGCGGTGGAGGAAGTGTCTTCGAAGCTGGAGTCTGGAATGATATTGTTTGGTCGAGGTGCTACGGAGCAAGACGAGCTTGGCGCTGACGTGCTCGAACTGGAAGAGCTGAAACTGCTAGAACTTGTAATGCTCGGACTGGAACTTGTTGATTGGGCACTCGAGCTACTGCTGGAAGGCGCAGAACTCGATGATGAGGAAGAGACACTAGAACTTGTCGTTGCCGCCGGACAAGTGACTGTAGGGGAAACGAGACTGATTTCAAGTGAAACCTCCCCTACATTAGATATTGCATACGCTCCATTTCCCAAGTAATGTACTTTGTAGGTGCTGCTTCCAGCAATGAAATCAAAGCCTTCCGTATCAACAATTTCGGATGGCGATGGGTATAGGCAAGAGTCGGGATCCCCAGTCGTTTGTGTTGGGTCGAATGTAACTGCTTCATTATTGTTGTAAGTACCAGACAGGGAGGTGATTGCGTATCCGAGAGGTCCACCATATCCACAAGGCCGTGAGAGGTCGACTGTCACTATTAGATCTATTACATAGCCGCCAGGATTGGCTCCTATAAGACTGTAGTTGGTTGGCAACGAAGAAGAACAGGAAGAGGTAGACGAGACGGTGCAGGGCTGTCGGCGATACCTGAGGCATCGATTGAGGTATCGATACCTGTCAGGTATCGATAGTATCGATAAGGCATCGATTCCTTAACCGCTTTTTAGCCTATATAAATCGTTTTACTCTTTACCCTACCATATCATACGATAAATATACCCTTAAAATGTCTTCTTCAATTGACCTTAGCTCCTCTTTTACTCAGTTATCGACTAATAATGACTTAGGATCAGTTATCCAAAGCTTTTAGGGGAAAAGCTCACCTACTTAGGCCCACTGCCGATACCCTAGGCTTAACCTAGTCGAGCTAGGAGAGAAAGAGAACCAGCTCTATTATGCCACCTGCCCCCTTAATAGACTTAAGAAGCCGTACGATACTAATGTCTCTTCAAATATAGTAACGCACCTCAGATCACACGGGATTTTTATAGAGCAAAAGAAAAGGAGTAAGGTCCACGACGAGGCAACTAAGCAGCTTACGCAGCTCTACCACAAAGTCAAAAAGAAGGCCGATATCGACGACTTTAAGCTTGAAGTCCTTAAGTCCTATCTAGATAAGATAATGCTTACTGAAGCTCTCCTCTCCCTAATCGTCGTACGAAACTAGCCCTTTACTCTCGTGGAGTGGCCTAAGTTCCACGCCTTATGCCGAGCTCTCAATCCAGCGTACGAAGGCAAGATTACTATAGCTCACTCTCAAGTCTAAGCCCACCTTCGTATCGTATAGCCTAAATATAAGGATATCATACGGCGTGAGCTTTAAGCAGCCCTCTCACGAATTCATATCTCTTGTAATATCTGGACCTCACTAAATCAGCTACTTCTCCTCGCAATCGTTGCTCACTTTATTACCCATGATTCATAGAAGCGAAAGGCCCTAATCGCCCTTCCACAAGTCTTTGGCCATAGTGGAGAGGAGCAGTTAGGGAAGCTCCTTCCAGTCCTTGAAGACTATAGTATCATATGACGGCTAGGGGCAATAATCACCGATAATGCCCCTCCAAATAACGTCCTTTGTCGACTTATCCAAGCTCACTTTTCAACCGAGCTCGGGCTTGACTAGGCCGCGAACGACTAGCGTATCCGTTATATTAGCCATATTATCAATCTCGTGGTCCAAGCCTTCCTATTCACGAACGTGTTTACAGAAGAGGAGCTTGAGTCGTACGACAGTCAGGAACAAAGGGAAGGGGTTGACGAGGAGGCTAAGAGGGCCAAGTTCCGGCTCCTTAGTCCACTTAGCAAAGCTCACAATATCGTCGTCTTTATCCGTGGTTCCCCACTTCGTATTACTAAGTTTAAAGCCAGCGCTGGGAGGCTCATTCCAATAGATAATAGTACGAGGTGGAATAGCTGGTTTTATATACTTATAGTTCTCCTCGACATACGACCAGCCGTTAATACTTTTACTCTCAATCACAAGGAGGAGCTTACAAAGGACGCTTTAGACTTTCAAGATTAGGTAAAGCTTCATACGATTAAGGAGTTCCTTGGACCCTTTCACTGGGCTACACTTGCCACTAAGGGAGACTCTTCGTCAATTAATACGACCCTCTTTACAATAGATATCTTAGTTAAGCATGTGACTACTAAGATTATAAGCTCGCCCCTGCCCTCCTCCCTTCTTTGAGAGCTGACCGCCGTACGATAGGGCGTATATAGAGGGAAGAGGGATAAGGAGAGTAAGGATATGGCGAAGCGGCTCAACGTTATAAAGCAGGTCCTTAATAAGTACTATCACAATACTAAGATGTCTCCATTTTACGCTACCGCCTTAATCCTTAACCCTGCTCGTCGTACGAGGTATATCGAAGTCTACTAGCTAAAGGAGTCAGCTTAAAGGGCCTTAGTGAAAGTAAGAGAGCTTTGGGAGAAGTACCGAGAGGAGGTTAAGGCACTATAGTAAGACCCTTTCGCTTTTAAGTATAGTAGTTCTAAGAGGAAGAAGAAGGAAAGAGAGCCTAATGCCTTTGATAAGATTGTAATATCCCTTTCTCTTATTGCCCGGCTATTAAGTCAAGACGAGTACGACGACTATAATACCTTAGAGCCGTACGATCCAGGCAAGTAAGGAGCTCTTAAGTGGTGGTTACAAGACTGCCAAAGACAGCGCTGGCCACGACTCTCTCTTATGGCGATTGAGATCCTCTTAATCCCACTAATGAGCGATGAACCAGAGCGTGTATTTTCAGGGGCTCGTCATACGATAACGTGGGAAAGGGCAGTAATGACGGTAGAGACACTTGAGATAAGAGAGTGCCTTAAGCACTGGAAGAGGAGTGGGATTTTGAATTCTCTTATAGATGAGGCTAATCTGGCAGAGGATAGGGCTAATCTGGTAGAGGATAGGGCTGATCTGGCAGAGGATAGGGCTAATCTGGCTAAGGATAGCTAGCTAATCTATCGTACGAGATAATCAGAGCCTTTCTCCCTCCTTACTTTGAGCAAATCGTGTCTACTTGGCTTCACCACTTGGCTACTAGTCCTAGAACACCACGTAGAGGTATAGACACACGTTCTAGGTGCTACCCTTATATTACTATAAGGGTAACACCTGCAAACAAGCCTTATAGGTAACTCTTAAAAGGGGGGGACCGCCGTACGGGGACAACATACCTCCTTTACTCTAGTAAAGTCACTAAGTAAAGACCACCACCGTAAGGTTTTGACCTGGAGGGATCGCTACTTGCTTCTTGGCCGCGTTACTAGGCCCCTCTTCGCCTTCTTCCGCCGTACGATAGCTATCGTCGGATTTAGAGGGAGGAGGGGAGTCTAATTGATCTCGTGGCTAGGGATATTGCCATGCGTGTTCACGCCACTTGCAATTACCATAGTACCCACTGAAGTGTCCTTGCGTACGACGACACTCCGTGAACGGGCGCAGGCCTCGCCGCTGGTAATTAAGACAATCGCCTTGCGGATGAACTACTCTAGCCCTCTAGATCAACGCCCCATTTATGTATGACGGCCGATTACTCGCAATTTGGGCCTGTGTAATGCTGCCAGGCACGTACGGCACATCACGCCCGGGTAATATAAGAATAGCCTGTTGAAGGCGATTTAAGGGCCAAGTAGTAAAGACAGCGGCATTAGCGACTCTCAAGACTGAGGGGTTAACGCCACCAATTGCCGCGCTAGTAGGTTAATTGAAAAGGACTATAGCTCTAAGAGAACACGTTAGAAAGCGTCGTACGGTAGTGGCAGACGCGTACTTACTATTGTTGATTAATAGCTATAGTAAACGAGAGAAGAAGATCTACGTGATAGTAAGTAAATAAATATTAAACGCGGATAGGGCACGTACGGGGAGTCAAATTGATTATAGAATAGGAAGCTTATCTATTACAAGTCAGTAATTATTAAGATCTGCCGTATGGGGCTCCTACCAAATGGATTCAAGAACTTGAATGATTGATAAAGAGGAAAGGTCGTTGTACAACGATCACAAAGTTTTAGTGGGGTACGCGCTGCCCCTCGCTAGGCCAAATTAATACTAGTAGGTATCGATACGTATCGATACCTGACGATTCTAGCATCGATACCTTATCGATACGTATCGCCGACAGCCCTGAGACGGTGGATGTAGAAGACGAAGAGAGCGTGCTCGACGTTGACGATGCTGCAGAAGCTGTTGATGAGAAGGATGAAGATGAGGTCGTAGAGGCTGCTGCCGAGCTAGATGAGGGACTGGAACTTGTCGTTGCTGCCGCAGAAGATGTTGATGAGAAGGATGACGATGTAGATGAGGTTGTGGAGACTGCTGCCGAGCTAGATGGGGCACTGGAACTTGTCGATACAATAGTACACGTGGTGCTCGTGGATACAGCTGGATATTGGGCGTTAACTTGATTAGTATTCAATGTCACACTTCCGCCAAGGCCAAACAACGATCCTTGAACAATCGAACCGGTGGTCGCCGTGACTGAGACAGCAGCGAGAATGTGTCCTTTGAAGAAGGACCCCACGCCAAGTGTGGCAGATGAACCGACCTGCCAGTAGACATTGCCAGCTTGAGCACCGTTTTCGAGACGTATTATTGATTCCTCACCAACAATAAGAGTAGTTCCGATTTGGAAGATCCAAGTGTCAGTGGGAGAACCGGTACCGACGAGGGACAATATCCCACTGGTGGAAAGGCTGACAGAGCTTGCATATCTGTATAATCCTGGGCCAAGGCTTCGGCCAGCGAGATTTCCGGTAAGGAGTGTAGCGCCACTCATTGCTTCAATTTGATTAAATGCGGCTTTACCGGCAGTCAAAGCTGCCTCAGCGCCGCTAGCGATATATTCTGTTCCTGAATAAGTTCCTGGAGGAAAGCCCGTTATCGCTACACAACTGTTAGTGTGTGACTGTGTGAAGTCAACGTAGGGGTAGGAGGTTTGGATATGAAGAGCAGTGCTGAAAACATGTGAAACACTATCGGTTGTCGGAACTCGTAGCGCAGTACTGAGTCCGAATGTACTACAACTTGGCGGAGATTCAAAGGCCGAAGACCATTTTGTTTTATGGATTGTCCCTCAATTTCAGGAACAATCTCGATAAGCCAGTCTGTCTCTTTTCTGAATGTACCTTGAATTCCGGCGCATTGGAAACTAGCATTACTCGCACGATATCCGACAGCCACTGGGTGAAGGTGTAAAGACACGAAGAGAACTCTTGAGGTCTTGGCTTTCCAAATGATAAGATATATGAGAATAGGCTTACAAGTTCCAGTAGTGCCTATGTCACCCGTAATTATGGTTGGGCCTATGTTTATGATACTGGCGTAACTGAGCACAGCAAAGGTCGAGGCAGGCCCTAAATCAATCTATAGATATTAGTCCCTAAACAAGTCAATTATGGAATCTACTAATACCAAAGGAACTGCTGTTGAGGTCGAGCAGACTGAAACCTGTGATGGGAAAGAGCTGCTGATCGACGACACCGAGCTAGAGGATGAGGGAGGCGAAGATGGAACACTACTCGATTGCGACGAAGAATATGTGCTGCTGGAGGTCGGGGCTGCACTACTCGAAGAGAGTGACGAGCTAGTGGTTGTTGGGGCCGAGCTGCTTGAAAGGGATGATGAGCTCGTGGTGGTTGGAGCTGAACTGCTTGATAAGGAGCTGCTGGGAGAAGACAATGAGCTCGTGCTGGTTGGATCTGAGCTACTTGAAGACGAGGAACTACTTGAAGACGGGGCGCTACTGGCAGAGGACGAAGTGCTCGTGGTGGTCGGAGCTGAGCCACCGGACGACGCGGAGCTGCTGGAAGTTTGTGACGCGCTGGACGAAGAAGAGGAAGACGAAGAGACGCTCGATGTACTGGCGGCCGCAGATGCTGACGACGAGCTGGAAGTAACAGATGCCGACGAAGAAGTCGAAGAACTCGATGAGGTCCCTCCAGATGTGGTGCCTTTCATATACATATCGAGTCTGTCTCCGGCGCCGCAATATTCGTACTGATTTCCAGGGCAAATAAAATCGCAGTCTCCTTGATTAGGGGCAGGTCCAGCGGAAGGATCGATCGAGTTTCCGCAGTAACACTCCCCGAAGTACTCTACGCCAAAGTATGTGTAAGCGGAACAAGCGTTGGCACATTCTTCAAGTGTCATAGCAGCGTAATCGATGTAGACGCCTGGTGTCAGAGCGCGGACTCCGACTCCTTCGGTCCAGCATCCTTCGTACGTATAGTCCCCGACTGTCTGTTTGATACCCAGAGTCTGCGGTACAGTCGTTGGTGAAGATGAAGGTGTTGAGGAAGAGGTTGTAGATTGAATGGAGGATGTGGGAACAATCGATGAGGATGTTGAGGAAGATGCTGCAGATTGAACCGAGGGGGTGGGAACAATCGATGAGGATGTTGAGGAGGAGGCTGCGGCTTGAACCGAGGTGGTGGTAACAATCGATGAGGATGTTGAGGAGGCTGCGGCTTGAGCCGAGGACGTTCGAACAATCGACGAGGTCGTGGATGTGGTTGATATTATCGAAGTAGAACTGCTTGTACTTTGAGTGCTCCGACCAGTTCCCCCAAACTGATACATCTCCAACTGCAATGCTGCTCCACAGTTCTCCGAGGCGTTTCCAGGACAAAGCATATCGCATCCTGTGCTATCTAGAATCGGAGCACCTCCATTCTCGATGTCGTTGCCACACCAACATTCTATACATATGTTAGCAAGTATTTTCTTTTCATTGTTCCTTCTCATGTCGAACAATGAGTTGATCACTTAGAAATCAAGCTTCCTCCCCAAGCTACATATGACTATGACCAGGAGCCCTCGAACCCAGCTTCCAAGGTCTAACTGTTGTGGGAGGATATAGGGAAAAGAACTGGGCACAAATCTTACCGTCTCCGTATTCCAGTCCAGCAAAATTGTATTCATTAGCGATACAAGCAGTCGTACATATGTCCACAGTCATCAGAGTATCATCCGGTGTGAGATATTGGTATGCCAACGCGCGCCCAGTTGTTCCCTCAGAATAACATCCGATAGAATTCCAACCGTCTTCGCCCGGGTTGACCACTGGGGGAACTTGACCGTCCCAGAACAAGGTTAATCTGTTACCTCCACCGCATGGCTGTGTCGGATCGCCAGAACAAGGGGTACTGCAGTCGCTGGCGCTGGCTGGTACCCCACCAACTGCGAGAGTATCTCCACAGTAACATTCATGGAAGTATTCTAGATTGTCCTGTTAGCATCCGAGACAATGAGAAGCCACCGCTCAAGGGGAACTCTTCGATCGTTCACTCTCGTGGAAAAGAGGAAAAATGGGTTCAAGGGCGCTCCTCACCTGTTCCAGCATAATGGTAACCCAAGTTGCTGCAATATGCGACACAAGACTCATCAGTCATTCCAATGACATCATCATAACCCCCACCCGTCAAAGTACGACCAACATCAATATAGCATCCTTGATACGTCCAAGACGATGGTATATCGGAAGGAACGGTGAAGCCCACTTGTCTTGGGAACGAGCGAGCATGCGAGACTGGTGCGAGAACAGCAATGGACGAAAGACCAAAAACAAAACGAGTGACTGAGGAAACCATGATTATGGTTCTCCTTCCGAGGAAGAGACTGACAATCGAACCTTAACGAAAGTGAGGCCACGGATTCAAAGACCGGGCGAGAAAGCTGCTACAGAGGATTGACAAAAGTACAAGAGAAAGAGACATCGCGACGCGGAGCAAGCAATATGAAGAGCCCTCACACTGCACGGGACGCCGGCACACGGCACGTGGAGTTAACGACTGCGTCTCCATTGTGCCTGGCAGACTGTCAAGAAGGGACGTCGGTTAGCGCTTGGAAGCATTGGTGGGGAAAAGGAAAGGGAGTCGTGCTCGAGTTTTTCGAAAGAGAAATCTGAGGTCTGACCCGAAGCGGAACTGGCAGTATTGAGACACCAATTTACACATCGTGAGCCACTGAGCGTGGCGCTCAAGACTTATGCAGTGCTGAGCATGCAAGTAGAAACTCGCCAGAATGAATGTACGGACTGTAGTCGGTACTTCGCAGAACATTTCATGTCAGAATTGAAGAGTATGATGTTGAAAACTTGAAGACTCACTGCGCAGGGTCGAGCTACGGGTTGTTTTTGCCTCGCGTGCTTCAAGGACCATTGATCGGAGATCTCGGTTGCACATTATTGACGATCTCCCGTCGCGAACCTCCCGATCGGAAGATAATTCCTCCCTATCAGAATCCCGGGACTTCCAATAATGAGGAACGCCTTGTGGAAGTTGTAGATAGGGGATCCCAGCCGCCTGGGCAATACCCCTTTCCGTTTTCGGCCCATCAGCCCCACTGAGGCTGATGCGGCCGCACCGAGAAAGAGTGCGTGCGCATCAACATAACACCAATAAGACAAGCCGGGAATCTGAATATCGAAATCAATTTAAAATCAAAACAACTACATACGATAAGGTTATTGTCGTCAAGGCCCTTACGTTGAATTAAGCTTTTCCTCGCTAGCTTGATCATTATACTTAAACAGCCGGGTCAAGGTGAACTGAACTCCTTTGTGTTCGAGTTCAGATGGCGGCTGTGTTAGTCTTAGCTATTGTGCTGAGAGGTTCAGGCCCAGACGAATCTGCTCAGCGAGTTCAGCTGCGGCTCGGCCCGCCTTGCCAATTTACACGTCTCAGGAGTCAAGACTGCCTGAGCCGAGATCGGGTAGGGCACGCTTACTAAAATTTAAGGCACGTCTCCTTACGGGTGCAGCTTGACCCTAGAGCGCATAGGGCTGTATCGAAATAGCTGAAAAATAGTGGAAACGGCAATAGTAGACGAAAGGAGTTTCTTATCTGATCTGAATCACAAACAACTGCTTTGCAATTGTACTAGAATGATCAGGCGAAAACGGCCTTTTCATCTGATCCGAGAAATCATAGACCAAATGCCAATCATCGTTGACCTGCTCTCGAATATTCAATGGTGAATTGTGAACCGTATAGTGAACGTGTGCGACATATTCGATGACAAAATACTCGGAGGCCGAGAAAGTGCAAAGTAAGGAGGGAAAGGAGGACGCACAAGTCAATATACTAGAGCCTGCCTAGCAAGGAGGTAGCACAACCAATCCACTATCAGGGTGTTTCAGTTCACATACTCCTAGTGCTTCACTATTTTCCAAAAACACAGGAGGCAGTGAACCCAATCCGCTATTCGACCCTTGCACCTCAACTGCCTTTACGTCCAAAACTTTGGACGGAAAGAACTTTTCATGTAATCCGAAAACTATAGAATATTAATGCCTGAATATATTAGAATATTCGTAATACGTATGAAACAACACCTTTCTAATTCATCTGATCTATTGAGAGCGATCAGACAAAAGCATCTTTGCATCCGACTTCACTATACATTATTGACAAGTAGATTGCACGAGAAAACCTAGGACATCAATATAATTTAGACATTCGCTAGACCTTCCAACGACTCGCAAGCCAATCACTTTCCGTCCAATATCACTAGATGGAACGTATATTGAAGAACTTTGACAACAAACGTTCGCTGACGACAATTAAATAGATGAAATAACACGACTCGGAGGTTTACATTCGCAGCACCGTAACGAAGATCATTGACAATAATATTCTCGTTGACCTGCAGGCAAGCCTTGAACTGTTCATATGCCGTCCCGGCAATGTCATCATTCTCCTGGGCCCTGCGGATGTTTGTATCAACTCCATTCTCGGCGCCGCGTTGATCATCTTCGAAATCAACATCAATGTCACCACCTAGTAGCGGGACAGCTGGTAGATCCAGCGCCATCACGACTGCCAACGTTAGTCCCATGAATAGACATGGGAGGTTGAAGATGGATGCTTACTGGTTTCGCGATGAGCAGGGGGTTTGTTTACTTTGCGATTACAGGAGCCGCTCGAACTAGCAGCGTTCAGAAGATCGTGTTAGGGACTTGAATTAGCCTGGAGAGGTCAGAATCGCGAAGGGTGAGGCAGGGGGATGGAATGGTTACATATCGTGGCGTAGACGGTTCCTTGGTAGATTGCTGGTCAAGGGCGCGTTGGAGAGGTAACGAGGAGCTATCAGCGGAGTTGTTAGATCGTGCTAATAGGCAAGACGGCGGCGAGATGGACGAGAGATCGACTTACCTGAAGGTATGGGTCTGTAGTGTTATATTGGAAGAATATTGCGGATCCGTGGTTGTATTATAGAAGTTGTGGATGTAGCGTCGGGGAAACTTTGTCTTTCACAACCGCGAGGGGAGCTGGATACTTGACAAAGGTGAATTCGGTTGACAACAAAGACTTCTTAACAGTAGGGAGCTAGATACGTGGCAACGGTGAATTCGCTTGACAACAAAGACTTCGTAACAGCAGGCAGCTTACATTGTAGCGAGTAGCGAGTAGCGAAGCTTTTGTTTCATCAAAAAAGCCACTCAAAATGAAAATGCAGAGCAACCTGGGGAGCTCCGCTCCGAGTGAGAGTTTTCTTTCCTCAAAAAAGCCTCTAAAAAAGAGATCTTGATGAGAATCAGCTGCGGAGCTCCGACCCGACCGTAGATGAAAATATGGGTTTAAATATTCCTCGAAAGTGAGTGTCAAGGGCAAGGTTGTGCAAGGCAGGAAGATCGAAGGCTTCAAGTCCCAGGTCGTTAACGCCTGGTGAATATGCTCCTTCCCTGTTTCTGCGTTGAATCGTACTTGCCTCTTGAGTGCTAGATTCATGATCAAAATCTTGCCATGTTCTGACCGTGAGACTAGTCGATGCAGTTTCTCATTCGTAAACCCTCAGCTCCTTCCTCTATCCTATCGGTTTCGGTGTCGATTGTGAACATCTGCGATATAGTAGCGGGATAGCAAGCAGGAAATAGATTGTCACTAACGTCTTCGAAAGAACCAATTCCTGTATATCAAGACCGTCGCTATCTGAAGACACAGAGCGAGTACCGACAATCTCAGTATGCTATCTGGATATCCATCCTCCATTCCCCGCTCCTCCCAAAAACGCCAGGTATAATGCAGCCACCCTAATGCTAACCCACCTCCCGTCACATATGCTTGCAAACAGCCTCCCAACCCCTCTACCTCTTCTTCATCTCCCCCATCCAAACCCTCATCGCCTTACTACTATCATGCGCACTCCTAAACAACTCCCGCTCCTTCTCATCCAGTCCCCTCAAAAACTCGACCCCCTCCCCACCTCCCACCCCACCACCCCCCTTCCCACTACTAACCGCATGATCGCCCACCTCCGCAGCCCTCACCCTCCAGCTCTCCAACAAAACATCACACACCTCCTCCTCCTCAAACAACTCTAATATCCTTTCCGCCAACCCATAGAAATTCGCCGCCAGACTCCGCAAATCCACGCTCTTTGGATCGGCTTTCAGGGCGTTCATGACGCGCGGCGAGAGCGAGGCGGGGAGGTCCAGCGTGATGAGGGAGGTGGAGGGCGTGAGTTGGGAGACGGCGAGGCGCTCGGCGAGCCAGAGCGGGAGGTCGACTTTTGTGCCTGAGGGGAGGGGACGGCCGGGTGTGGAGTCGAGGTAGCCGAGTTGGGGGAGGGTGAGGTTGAATGTGCAGGGTACTTTCTGGGGGTTGTTAGAGGGGGTGGTGGTGAGGGGGGAGGGGAGGTACTTGGTTGTCTGTTAGGATGGCGTCGATATCGTAGTAAGACATCTTGAGGGATGGGATGGCGTGTCACTATCGTCGTGTAGAGAGGGAGGAGTGAGGCATCAATTGCTCGCAGTTTCGTGGTTTGTGGTTGTAGATTGGAGACGCGCTGGAGACGCGAAGTGGGAGGTTTCGGCTCGGCTTGCTGATCCCTGCAGCTTTCGCTTCCGGTGACGTTTTTCCTGGACAACCTCGCAACATCTGACGTCTAACTCCCGCGAGTTCCATTGATCCATCCCAAGCAAGACAATTGAAGCTGTATCAACACTTCCTCAATTGCAATCGACCGTCATGTCCGCAACACTGTTCCGCTCATCAGCGGTGGCCCGCTCGGCGCTCAGAGCTGGAGCTTCGAAGAGAGCTGTCTCCGCAGCTAGCACAAGCTTCATCCGGGGCAAAGCCACGCTTCCCGACTTGCCATGTGCGTCTCCCTCTCCCCAAAGCCCCTTCTCGTCCTCCTGTTAATTGAGGAACACAGATGACTTCGGCGCACTCGAGCCCTCCATCTCAGGCAAGATCATGGAGCTGCACTACAAGAACCACCACCAGACCTACGTCAACGGCTACAACGCAGCTTCAGAACAGCTCGCGGCCGCCGAGTCCAAGCAAGATATCCAGGCCATCATTGCGCTGCAGCCATTGATCAACTTCCACGGCGGTGGACACATCAACCACAGCTTATTCTGGGAGAACCTTGCGCCGAGCAAGAAGGGGGGTGGTGGAGAGCCGGAGGGGAAGCTGAAGGTTTGTTTGGTCTCCCATTTCCACTTCCAATTCCCATTCACAAACTTTGTGGAAGAACCAAAGCTGATGAAGATTGGAATAGACAGCAATCGAGGCCTCCTACAAAGACTTCGCGTCCTTCAAAACCAAGTTCAACGCCGCGCTGGCCGGCATCCAAGGCAGCGGCTGGGCCTGGCTCGTCAAGGACAACGAGACGGGCCAAGTGCTGATCCGCACATACGCGAACCAGGACGCGGTCGTCGGGAAGTTCACGCCGCTGCTGGGCATCGACGCCTGGGAGCACGCGTACTACCTGCAGTACCAGAACCGCAAGGCCGAGTACTTTAGCGCTGTTTGGGATGTGATCAATTGGAAGGCTGTGGAGGGCAGATTGAAGTGATGGGATGGGGTGCTGTGAGTCTTGGGATGGATGGGAGAGAGGTGTATATTAGTCTGCATGCAATGAACGAGCTGAATTGAGCGTATTCTGAGCCTCCTATCCTCTCTACAACCCACACCCCACTCCCAGTACCTGACTACCCAACCCCTAAAACCACAATCACACTCACAATCACACTCCTAAATTAAGGGTCCCTCGGCCTAGCCTTGACCCCTAATCCCCAAAACCAAAAGTTGGCAGACCAACTTCCTCCAGTCCCCAGGCTCTACACAACAAATTCCCCGATCCAGCAACGGTGCGCGCCAGTAAGCCAGTAAGCCACAACGTACCCCGCAAAAACGGCGCCGATCCGGACATGCATCCGCTCGATCGGCTGGCAGTTGCGGAATTAGAGATGCGCCCCGCCCCATCCGGGAATCCGACTGATGGGCGGAATGGTGATGGCTTGAGCTGGTTTTGGGCATTTTGTGGCGAGAAAATGGGTCATGGATGATAAGGGGATGAGGGGATGGGATTTTGGGAATTCGATTTCGATGTCGATGGCTGGGGGGTGGATGTGGAATCTTGTTTTTTTGTGAGGGGTGAGGTAAGGGGCGGGATTCACGATTCATGATGGGAGATGGAAGATGGTGATGTAGTGATTTGATTTGGTAGAACGTATACACAAGCTGATGCAGCAATGATATAATGCAGTATAATAAGGCCGTGAGACCGAAAAATGACCAGCAAAATCCGAACTCCCTCCCATGCAAAAGAATAAAAAACTCCAAGTCCATGCAGTCATGATTCGTAAACCCGAAAACTCCATGCCCTGTCTCTGTAGACGTCCATCTAAATCTCCTCTCTGGAGGCTCTGGCTCTGTAGTTGCTTCAATCGCTCATCTTTCTCTTCTCTGATCATCTCGTTCTCGTCATCTGACCCGATCCGATCCCTCCCGACCTTCCCGCCTTCTAGTTCCCTTCCTTTGGCTTTCGTCCTCGGAAGCTGCGTGATTTCTTCTCGTTGACTATTGATTGTAGCCGGAAGCTCGGTTCCCATGGGATGGGATGGGAGCGGGATATCGCTCATCTTGTTGTTGCTGTGGCTGTGGCTGGTGGTCGTGATCCACGCATGTGACGGACGTGTTCTGGTCTCCTGACCACGACCACGGCCACGACCACGAAATGTCTTCATGCCCAAGACAGTTGACAGCCCAACGACCTATCGTTCCTCTTTCACATGCAACGCACTCCTCACTTCTTCTGGCGACTTCGTCCTCTCTATGCAACTATTAGCCTCTGTCCACTGCCCCCCAAAATTCGAGTATGACTTACATGCTCACGTGACGCACCCCGATGCTCAGCATGGTACCGATTCTCCTCATACAGCATATTCAGCGGCTTGCCATCGAACATCAGATCTTTATCGTCGATCGTGTAGGGTAATTTCCAGGACTGGGCGTGCAGGTCGATTTCTCGCTGGTCTTGCTGCGAAGACGAAGTGGTGCGGACGTTGGTGATGAGGTAGTATTGTTTGTCTGAAGATGAGGATGCCATTTTGAGATTGCGGTGTTTCTTTCTGCTGGGGTTGAATGATAAAGTTTGTATGGTGTAATAGAGTTCGGGTAGAGAGGTAGGTTGGGGGATGGGATTGTTTAAATGTAGATCGGAGGAAAGGTCGGGATTATAAGGACGAAGGGCGCGAGGGAGTAATAAGTCGGTGACGTGAGGCGAGACTCAGGCGTGCCAAGTCAGACCGATCAGGCAGGGACAGCTCAGCCTTGTTTTGTTGGTGTTCGGACCGTGGGAAGTGTGGACGTGTGTTGGGATGGCCCTTTTTACGTGTTGTTGTTCGCACGACTCCCGGTTCCGTTTCGTGGGGCTTGGTGTGACGTTTCCAACTTTCGCTTCGGTTTGATCGTGATTTCATTCATTTACTTTGTCGAGCAAACACGAAATCCGGTTCAGCTGGGTCGCACGTTGATTATTTATATCTCGTTTGCGAGAGAGCGAAAGGTGGCTGGCTCGTATCATGACTTATCGGACCCTCAGCGGAGCATTTGATAATCTGGCGGATTACGGGACAGCTGGATGCGACGCAGGACAAGGCTCGGCGATGGTGGTGGTTGCATCACGTCCATCCCACGCTGTCATGATCTGTTGTTCCTGATGACCTGATGCGGAAAGGGTGTAGATCACATTCCCGCCCCGGAGCGCGCATCGCTGTCAACCTTGTCAGCACCGATTTGCTGAGTCGTGTCGGTGTGCGGTCGGTGTGTGGTTGGGCTTGGGGGCTCCCGGCCTGGTGGGAGATCGGGCTGGCTCAGGCTGGCTTTGGCTGGGCTGTTGCAGCCTGTTGGGAGGCCCTGGCATCATGCCATTCGCTGCGTCCAGGCCATCGCAGCCACAGCTGGACCCTCGTTGAGCTCCCCAAAAAGACCCCGTCCGGACCTCGTGCGAGCATGAGCATGAGCATGAGCATGATCCCATCTGCGACCGAGACGATGGACGAGAGCCAGGTCCAACCTCGTTGTTGTCTGATGAGATGGATGGGTGGGTGGTAACATCTGACTATCGAGACATCCCTCTTACATGCATCGTGATCATTTCAATTACCAGAAATCGAAACCGAGAAATCTGATGTCGCGCAACCCCAAACCCCGAGGATGAGCGCGGTAGGGCGAAGCAGATGCCGGATCAGGGCACTGATTGCTCACTCAGATCGCGGATGTCAAGCGTCAGCACGCAGCAGCTGCGAGTCAGCGATGTCGATGCAGCCTGATGACTGATGAATTACTGCGAAGGGCAAGACTAATCCTCCCGATTGTCCGAATCTCGTCCGTGGGGGCTACGTAAGATACTTTATTGAACTCTATTAGCATCACTTCGCCTTGTTCTCAAAGGATGAAGATATTAATTGTGAGGCCCAGCTGAGAGAGACCGTTCAGTTCATCTATGAGGGTTATTTTTGGTGGCCGGAAAAAGTGGGATGGAGGGGTGACATGTGACGCGGGGTCAATATTGTATTTGGCGGGGTACATCGTGCCCCCTGGGACGTCAACGTGGCAGAGAACTGGATTTCATTTATCTTGTGCTACATCCACCAACTTTTGGCTCCTGTCTCTGAAGAGAAAATGCCGAGGCTCAAGTGACCCATTGTCCTGACATGGGGAACTTTGCGAAGTGTCGCATCGAAATATTTAGAGGTTCTCTGGAGAAAAGCAGGTCTCGTTGATTTCTAGTCGAGGAAGCCTCCCCACATTTCCTCAGTTTTATAAGTTATATACGTTTTTCATTTGCTGAAATCACAATTTTCCAGTCCACTTACTTCCAAATGAATGATTAACACTGTCTTGTGTCCGTTCCGAAGAAATGGTAGAATCTGGGCGTCTTCCGAAGTTCAAGCAAAACACCTCGGATGTCATCCCACCCCGAGCAAAAGCTTTGCGATGCAATGTAAATTTTTATTCCTGTGTATCATTCAGGCAATCCATCAAGTAAATGTTTAAAGCTATTGAAGTGTACTGTACTGAGCAAGGTTCAATATGAGCGAAAATTTAAAAATCTACAAATCCAACGCCAGAACTTCACCTTTTCCTAATACAGTAGAATTCTGATAGATATTCACTAAAGGCAGTCCTTTAAAACTATGCGAAAGTACGAAGGATAGTTCTTTGACTCGGGTGAACAGAATAACCGGCGTCAGTCAGCAAAACAGGAGCTTGCTCATGCTAAGTGACGAAATGAGGCTTAGGTCGCGGGTTGAAGCACGTGATTGTTCAAGCCGAAGCCATTTCGACAATTGTTGCCAGGATTCCAAGATTGCGATGCTAATGATAATGCATTGATTGATATCTATGATACTTATGCAAGAGGGAAACTCTGCATATGTAGCTTCACCAGCTTACTCAGCACCCAAAATACGCTAATTCTGACAATCGTGTTCTACGGAGCATCCAATCGCTTTTCCTGACAACCTGGGTAGCCTGGGTGCCCAACGGGTTCGGGTTACACCACGCCCGACTTCTTTGTATCGCTGAGTGATTAAATACCCCAGCATTGCCCTGTTGTTTCAGAATCTCTCTCACACCAAAAAGCATCCGTCAAGTCACTCGAATTGGTTCAGCTCTTCTCTCAAGTTTCAACATCTTCGAGATATCCCTCGTCGGGGTACTTTTCCTCAAGAATGCAGGTTGATAGGCATCCTTCCCCATTGACTTTCTCCGAGAAAGGCAATTATCCTGCACGCCCACCATTTCCATCACCTCCTCCGCCGTGGTACTCAAGCAATAGTTCGCCAAAATATCACACTTCAACGTACTCTCCATCGCCAAGAGAGGTTGCTGGACATCGTTCCCCGAGGATTGTCCCTGATCAGAACAACTACCCTTCTTCACGCCCAATCCCCCTCTCTCCTCCTCCTCGTCCACCACCACCACCACCCTCTCACACGAAGAATGAATTCTATTCTCTGACTCCTCCTCCTTCACCACCTCTATCGTCCTTCGAGAGGAACGCTAACTATTCTTCACCTCCACCTCCGTCGTTTTCCGAAAAGCGCAACGACGATTCTTCTCGTCCAACCCCGCGGTCGTTCTCCGAGGAGAAATATGACTCTCCGCCGCCTCCTTCTCCGCCGCCAAGTAATGATTCTTCAAGTGGGACAAACGATTCCAGCAATGAGATCGCATTTGCCTCACTTGCCTTCACCATCCTTGGAACAGTCGCAAATGTAGTAGGCGTTAGGTTTGCTGCCAGGCAAGATGAAACAACCACAACTTCACTACGACTTGCAACAGCACTTGCTATCAGAGATTTGATAGCTACACATGGGGTAGAAGGGACTCGCGAAATCATCAGTTCTGGACTTCGGGATGCTCAATTGAGTCAACAATTCATTACTGACCTCCTTACGACAGGACGAAAGATATTAGAAAGGAAGACTAAAACGGGAGCGACTTCCCTCGCTGATAACTTCGCCTCTTCCGTTCATTCGTTACGTTATAGACTGCCAAGTCTTAGTTTGTATGGTCGAGGTACTCCGTCTCCAACTCCCAACCCATCGCCATCGACTCCAGCCGAAGGTCCAAACGCTTCAGGGCAGCCTAATGAGGAAGAGCAGAGCATGCATGGCCAACTTGAAGCTGAGCCCAGTGTACCTTGGACATCGGATGGAACACTGCCGAACTTTGAGTCAGTGTTTACTATTGGTACGGTTACAAGTGTTTCTGAGGTAGACCTTGATGAGCCTAGGGAAAGTACCACAGTCCAGATAGATTCTACTGAGACTAGCAATGATGAGCCTGAGAGAATTACCATAATCCAGACGCATGAGCCTGAGGAAAGCGCCATAACCCAGACAGATGCAACCGAGGCAAGCAGCGGCGCGCCTGAGGAAAATACCACAGTCCAGATGGATGATACCGAAACAACCAATGATGGGCCAGAGCAAAGTACCATAGCCTGGAGCGATGATACGGAGATATACACTCCTGAGCTCGAGGAAAGTGAACTGGTGTGGAAGAATGAACAAGCAAAAGTTCTGGAGTCTTTCGACCCGTTTTCTATTTTTTACTCCAAAGAAGTGTTCTGATGGAGGCTGCAAGAATGTGGTGAAAATTGACGGTCGGTTTCATGGAGCAGAGGTGGTTAAGTTTTCAAAACAACTTAAAGTTGCCGGTATTTAAATAAATATTAAAGTCTTGCTAATTATATTTTATTTTTATTATTTTTAAAAAAAATATAACAGATTGCACTTAGGATAAGTCAGCTTGAATATCGCATGATGATGTTGTGTAACGTCAACCTTATTGGCCCAGTGTCAGAATCTTGTTTTTAGCTTCAGGCATCCATCTACCAAAATATCGCTGACTTGTCTCTAGTGAAATCTCAAGCTACTCTTCATCCTTTGAACCTGTAATTCCAGCCACTCCTGCCCCCACGAGCGAAAGTCCAGTGGTCCCAAGATAGTCCGCCACTTTTTGGCCTCGGACTCTCGAACATCTAGAAGCAGTCCTTGAAGAAGCACATGAAGCAATAGTCGTCGTAGACATATCCACTCTGTCGTAGCGTGTATCGAGCAGGGACGTGGGTTGTTTCTTTACCTGCCTCGGCGATACATTAATGCCCGGCGCGAGCATTAGCTGAACTTCAAGGAAACCTCCACACAACAGGATATTCCGAAGGCAAACTCTCCATTCTTGTGGTGCTTGAAGTAACGTGTGTTATAGTTCCGTTCTCAAATTGCTGTATGATGGTATGATTCATGTTCTCGAATATTGTCGGGTCCCCTTTCCCCGGATTCCAAGAACTACCGTCGGCTTACTTGGGATTGAATATACACCAACCATCGAAAAACAGAACTTTGATTACGCCCCTTTCAATAGGAAACGCCAGTCCGTAGGGTCCAAAGTTTGAGCGGGTTTCATTTACGCCATCGAAGGTTTCATTAGTATTTTGCTGTAGTGCGGCCACAATATACCTGCTTGGTCCGCACAGGGTCTCATCACATGAAACCATCATAGGGAACGTCGTATATTTGCCACAAGGTGCTCGTCTCGTCTCGAGAGCAGCAAAAGTGAAGACTAGCAAAGTGCTGGCAAAAGGATTCCTGTGTAGATCTTGTACCATTTCCCAGTGATACAAGGAATGATCGTGGTGTTGCAATGTCCAAGCAGGATATATGCTATAACTATAATAGTCGTGACTCCGAAGTACATTATGAACAAGAGACCGAGAGATTTTTCTGTGACCGTGTAGTAGAAAACGCGTTGCTTGGAATCATAAAATGTCATAACGCAGGCGGTAACGAAGGCGCCAGTGACGAGAAATTGGTAGAAACACTTGACAGAAGCACTTCGCCAGGTACCCCCAGAATGGAACCGAGAAAGTATAATTGGGTTTTCGAGTGAGCTTGCTGATCGCTTTAATAGGAGTGCTGAATTTGTGGGGCCCAGAACAGGATTGAAGCCAATCCAATTTGCAGCAGCTGGAGAAGTCCATGCATTGGAATCGGTGTATACGAAATCGTTTGTGAGCCATAACGCTGCAGGCAATCGTAAAAGTCCCAAGGTCGCCAACTGGTAGAAGATCGTACCGACTGCGATCTGACAAGGGTAATATCCATTGAAGCCGCTGATCAAGCTATATAGTGCCTGTCCTCCTTGTAATGCAACGATGAGAGTGAGAACCATACTTAGGGAGACAAAACTTATACGATTCTTGTTTGGAGGCTCGATACAAAAGTCCTGGCTTCGCTGGATCATCTCTTCGGAACCATCCCAGCCATTTTGAGTCCAGAAAAGAGCATTAGTGGCAGCCATATCGAGAGGACTCCATGATTTGGCACGACATCTTCGGTCCGTAATGGCAAGATAGCGCCAGAAGATCGACGTCGGATTATAATGGCAGATGAGATCGTGCCAACGAGGTCGCGTGCGATTGAAACATGTTGGTGCAGGTACTCCAGCGAGGATATGAACGATGAGAGGTGCGAGGCATAGCGTCAAAAGAGATACCCAGTCGCTAAAGGTAAGATGTTGCGACTGAAAGTTGATAGAGATATTAAGTTTCATGAGGTATGAAGATAGTAATTAAGCTGAATTATGTTTAGAGGGATTATTTGGCAGGAGAGAGAGAGAGAGAGAGAGAGAAAGGGTTTCAGAGCCATGTTCGGTATTTGCGAAGGCTTAAATCACTGCAGACAACGCCATCCGAGGGAGAATTAGATTTGCGGAGGCTGTGCATTGCTGCAAGTGGCTAATTACCCGGCTTAATAGATATATCAAGGGAAATCAATCGGTACATCTCATGCAAACACAGCAAACATTCCCATCTCGGTGATACGCAGAAAGTCTCTTCCGCAATTGCTGCCGCTGGACTCTGGAGCAAGGACGGAGAGAATCTGCAAAGACCATTGAGATGATATTCTGATGACTTCGGTCCAAACAGGTCACATATATCAGCGTCTTTTAGGCTATAGTGCTGTCGAGGTCTAATTAAAGAAATTTGCAAGGCCGTGCCCGCTAAGCGAACCAGCTTTGAAGA